>JAVDPK010002429.1:417696-437819 GCA_034780415.1 Cichlasoma orientale
GGGAGAGAGGACAAAAAACATGCTGTGGAAGAGACACAGAAAATGATTAAACACACAGAGAATGATTAAACACAAAATTGATTTTTAAAAAATTAGAAGAGCTGTTGTCATTGTCGTTGGTGTTGTTGTTGTTCTTCTTCTTATAAAATAACTATAACCAAATTGCTGCTTACTAACTCTGCAGATCAGAGTATCCTAAACTTGGAGTTAGTTTGTTACTGCAGCTGCTTTCTAGGGCTGGAAAAGAGCTTTTGTAGCCTGTTCCTTTTGAGCACAGAGTCCAGTGTGTTCAGGCAGGTGATGTCAGAGATGTGAAATCAAAATAATTTTACTTCGGTGCCAAGAGCTGGGAGCACATGCTATTCAAGCATGCGCCCTTCAATACCTGCAAGGAAACATCTTTTAAAAGTGTTTTGCAGAAAATATAGTGCTGTGGACCTCGCATTTAGAGCTAACCCTCGCAAGTTGGGCTTGGCCCCGCTGTGAGTGAAAGGCAGTTACAGCCTTGCACAGACCTTCCAGTCTTGAATAGGGATTAGTCTATGCGGAGTCTAGGCAGATTTGAGCTCGATCTGTCAAGGCAGGGCATATCTAGCTTTTATCTCAGACAGCACATTTTTGCAATATAATGCTTGCACTTTAATAGTCCTTGCTTGTTTTGAATTTGTAGAAGTGGAGACTGAACTAGTAATATCTTGGGTCATTTTAGGTAAAGCCAGAGTCATTTTTTTCTTTATCTAAATCTCTCACATAGATAATCTAACTGTCCCAACTCACTGCTGAACAGGAGGACTCAGATTGTGCAAAATGATAAAACTCAAGGGAGGCGAGGTTTGGACTGAGAAATACGGGGGCAGGTGGTGCACTGGAGACTTGATAGATTCAATTTTATGGCTAAGCGGAATTTAAAATTCATCACATAGCCTATGGTGCAGAGATCACGGCAAACCTGCCTTCTGTACCTTTTTCTTTTGATGTGAGCGGGTAGCGGAGAAAAAAGAAAAAGAAAAGTCTGATGGCATACAGGAAAAATAAGTACATTTACAGCAAGAAATTACACACGCCTGGTTGTGGTGTTAAAGGATTAGGATCTGTAGATGAACTTACTGACTGGATTAGTGCTCTTGTTGCCAGTGGCTGCATCTGACTTCTAATCTGAAGCTGTTGTGAAAAGGGGAGCGAAATCACACAAAAATATCAGGGCAAGGCAGTCGTGCTTTAGATCCCATCACGGTGTACAAAACATGACTCTGTGATTAAGCTGTCATGGAGAATACTGTTGTATCACCTCGACATGCTGCTAGGGGCGGGGTGCACCCTGAACAGGTCGCCGGTCTATCATGGGGCTAACACAGACAACCGCAGACAACCAATCTCGCTAGCTGAACAATAAAAATATTTGCAATTTGATCTGCAATCAATCTGACTGTATTTGGGTGGATCTTGTGTGCATGTGATAGATTGCTTACTGAAATGCAAACATCATTCAGCAGAAAGAAACCACTGAGAATGTCATCCAGTGATTTCCCTCCGTCTCTGTTTCACTTCATCTCCATCTCAACCTGTTTGCGCGACTTCAGTCCTCCCGCCCTTTGCAGCCATGGAGATTGAGGTGTGTAATTAAAAATATCCTCCCTCCTCTGGCTCTCTCCTTACTGCTGTCAATTAGCAGCTGTTGGATCTGTCTGCATTGATGTTGAGTGTTGCAGACTGCAATGCCATATGTTGTATGTTTGCTCTTTTGTTTATTTATTTTTTTATATGGGCGTGACAGAGAATATGAGAAAAAAAAAATCTGGAACAAGCAGAAAGAGTGCTTCTTTGTACTGAGTGTAGGTTACGTGCCTGTAATCCGGCATTCAAATTACTGCTTATTGTTTCAGTGTCTTAGCAGTCTTTACATGTTGTATATTTAAGGAGTGGTCTAAATTCTCCTTTTTTCCATCCTATGGGAAGCTATCCATGCTTTTCCCCTCCTTTATTAAAGCAAAGTAAAGCAACCACATGCTCAAATACCCCCCTGTGCATTCTGCCTCCCTTGTGAAGCAGAATGAATCAGTCTATCGCAGGAACTTTGCCTGCATTTATTATACATTATCACCTGGATCAGGGATATCATTTTTCACTGTGGCGCCGCTTTCGTTGTGATTAAAAATTCTCTTTCTCTTTAAATAACCTCTCCTCTCAGACTGACAGAACTACATTGCTTTCCAAATCAGCTTGAATTTCATTCTGCATACAAGATGCACTATATTTCACCTCAAGTTGGTTGATCTGTCTCTAAATTTCTCAATACTCTTTCTATGGCGATCACTCCGACACGCTCAGGGACACACCCCTGTCAGTCAAGTGTATTTGTGTGTGCTAATCGCCATGGGAGCTTCATACGTCAGTCGCAGCACCCCTGATGCTGCTGTCGGTGTGTCTAATTAACACTCCTGTGTGACGCTGATGCTACACACTACTTTTGCTGAGACACCTGCTCTATGACATATTTAGAGTAAAGGAGCAGGTGATTGTCAGCAGACATTTTACATGGCGATGCAACCTAAAAACTCACCAATGCTCAACATTTGTTTAGCTGATTCTAAGATCAGAGGCAGCAGGTGTTTGAGGGAGACTCGGCAGGTATGACACAGTCATGCCCAGAGGTTGTTGCTAGCGTTGATGGGTCCACATGCATAATACTACACATAAACAGATGGATGAGAGTATGACAAAGTCTGGCAGATGACAGAAATGAAATAGTCTGTCTGCGATTTAATGTATTTTCTTTTAAAAATGTTCCTCTCCGTCTGCCGGAACAGTATAATGATGCTTTCTTGCCAAAAGGTTTGTCAGGAAAGATGCTTGTGAATCTGCATTTACATTTTACAGAAAGACTTATCATAATCATCATGCTGCTGAACACGTTTAACTGCAAGTGTGCAATGAAGGGAGAAGGGCAGAGATGTTCTGTATGTGTAACCATGTAAATAGCTGAAAATGCTATCACTTAGAGTGTTTTTAATCATGTTTTATTAATTGTAATTTGTGCGTGTTTGTAGATGCTCGTGTGCCCTCTTATGTGCCTTCACCAGTCATGCCAGCTTGCTCTGACCCCACTGACACAGTGTCCCTGGCTCTCATCCAAGTAGCCTGCAGTAGCATCCTCTCTGCCTGCACAGTCTCACACAACTCCATGACTCATTGCTCAGCTGTGGTCATTTTTTTCTGTTATCACCACTTAAATGAAGGCATACCCAATGTGTTTTCATTCCTAAAATGGCTTATTGATGCTTTGTCAAACCTACTGGTGACTTAATAGAAAGGTGCAGGATATATTTTGGTTACAAGAATAATATTCCTCAACATTAATTTTTTTTTAGGATTGCAGCAACATTAATACAAGTTTTATATATGTACTTAGGCTTTAATAACTATGGGAAATACAGCAGAAGATTCCTACATGACATCACCAGGATCATCGTGGCAATAAGAACGACTTTCATCTTTACTCCTGTGCCCATCATATTTGATATGACTGATCTAAACTTGTTATAATTTGATATAATTTGTGCATCATCACGTTATTACAAACAATGTTTTCCAGCTCCACACTTGAACCAATTACTTGAAGACCTCTTAAATACTCCTTGAACTGTTTTTCTGAAGGAGGTGTGAAGATGCTAGACTTTCAAACTCAGTACTGAGAACCAGGAAAATGCTTCATAATCAATACCAATTTCGATTCCACTGGGGAAAAAAAAATTCAGAACACAACACTATTTTTAAGTTGTCTGACATACTACAGAAAAATACAGTAGCATAACTGTAAGGTGTATATATGGCAAATATTTTAATATTCTCCTAGTTAATGCAAACAAACAATATGGTCTGAGGCACCATATTTTTGTTTCCGATTAAGTAAACTTGGTGAGGTAAGTTGCTACTTTTTAATGTCTAGACTTTTTTATGCCAGACTTTTCTCAGGTTCAATCTGGAAGATTAACACTGTCTATTAATGTTACAGGAAAATTAATGTTATAGCTTTATTATTGGTTACCTTAATGATGACTTAGCAGGCGGCTAATGTGGCTATCAGATAACTGCTTATAGTTATACAGCTAACGTTAACACACAGGCCAGGTTAACATTTATGACTGTTAAATACTTAAATATTGTTGAAACAGGACCTATACTGGCCCCCTGAAATTCTCCCTAAAGTGTCCTGTAGTGTTCTTCTTCTGCTGCTGGTGGTGACGGGAGGTGCTGCGTGAAGTTGTGTGTCACCTGGAGGAGGTGAAGATGGCCTCTTTTGGTATCGCTGCCACGGCAAATAATTATCTATGTCGACCTTTTTTCTTTCTTTTTTTTTTTTTTTAACAAACCCCGAAGGAGGTGTCACTGCCGAGAAGTTAAAATTTTTATTTTTTTGCTACATCTAAAGTAGGCTACACATGATTTTCTTGTTGCTGTTGTCAAAAATCTCTCTATATTGTCTGAGTTTGTTAGCCAAAGCCAAACATCAAGCGTTACCAAGGAACTGTCGTAATGTGTCACCTAATTATGTTCAGACACATTATGAAAGAGACACAAGCAGCATCGGGCAGATGAGACACAAGAATTTTGAGTAGAAATCTATGGGAGAATTAAGAAATGCCAAAGATGGTGGTTGTCGTGCACCTGTCGCCGAATAGGCAATCGAGAGCTGAGCTGAATTATACGAGAGCAAATTCTTGCTGCGCTGACGCACGCACACAGTTGTGGGTTTATGGTAACAGGCATATCTAGTACTTGTATATCTTACTTCTTGGCTTACTGAATCCATCTCATGGATTAGCATGTCATTTGCTAAGTGATCTTAACGTAACCGTACCCATGACTTATGGCTCCCGCCCCATTCATTTAGGTAGAGGGGTTAAAAATAACTGACCAGCAAAATGCTGGGAGTTATTACCAAGATTGAGAGACATTTTTCTAGAAGGACTTTGTTACAGAACGTTCCAGCTCATTTGTAGATAATTGCATATGTGCAGTTCGCCTAAGTAAATAATCTAATTGTATAAATAACACTTTGGAATCGGATGTTACACACTTCTATTGAGAGACTGGTAAGTTTCATAAAGTGGTAGTGTTGGATGACCTGGTAATGAAAACAGCTGGCACACCAGCTGATCTTATCTGTCAATTTTTGATTTCACTGTCAAGTAAGAGTTTGTTCAAGGGAGTTAACAATGTTTGCCATATGCTCCATGCTTATGTGTTATTTTGCTTCGAGTGGATGCTTGAATATTGTTTTTTGATATCTGATCTGTGTGCTGTCTCGAATTTATCTGCTGCTATATTTTGCCTGAACCAGAGTGTAGTTTGCAATATCTGATACAGCCCATGCATCAACAGTCAGCTTGTAACCATGATTTAAAAGGCACTGACTGATGGGAGTTTTTAGAGTCGTTCCTAGTTTTTGGAGTTTTAAAGATATTGGCCTGGCTACAAATGAAACCCATTAGAGAAATTTTGACTCATACAAGCCTGTGCCACCCATTCTTTTCACAGCCATTACTGACAGAATTTCAAGGCACAAGCAAGGGGCCGTGGGTGTCTTTGCTTTTTGTATGATGGTGCTTTTGACTTCATTGCAGGGGGATCTCCACCTTACAAATTGCTGTAGCTGGGATATGAATTGGCACCACCAAGTCTGCAGTCATGGTTCGCAGCTGGAAAAAAGTGAATTGCCCGCTCCTTGTTAGGCATGAATAGTGGACTCAAGTGGAGGACTTCAAGTCCATTGGGGTCTTGTACATGAGTGGAACGGAATGGAAGATTGACAGGTGAATGGAAGTAGCGCCTGAAGCGATGCGGGTGCTGTACTGGCCTATTGTGGTAAAGAGAGACCCGAGCCTGAAGGTGAAGGTGTCGATTTGCTGGTTGATCTGCATCCGTGCTCTCACCTATGGACACCAGCTGTGGGTAGTGACTGGAAGAATAAGATTTCTTCCTCTGAGGGGTGTTTGTCCTCAACCTTAGAGCAGTTCAGTCATTCAGTAGGAGAACATGCTGGCATGGGAACCTCGATATCCCCGCACACCTGCGTGCAGTGGTGTGATTTTAGCTGTGCAAGCAATGTGGCTTAAATATTTTAATACCTGGTTTAATTAATCTGGTTTATTTAAACCATGTCAATGACCTTTAATTTTTGAATGAAATATTATGACAATGAGTTTTATTATTCAGGACAGATTGTAATAACTGATGATTAGAGCAAGTCAAAATTTCACTTTACCGATTGCCTTTTAAGCCTGTCATAGCAAGCATGTGGATGGCAGCGGGAGGGTACTAGCATGTACCAAGCACGATTCAATGCACAACCAAGAACAGAGTGGTAAGTAGAGCTGTAGACTCTGTCTTGTCAGTTGTTTCTGAGCCGCTACAAGCCTCCGCAGCCAATACTTGTGAGAAGGATAAATTAAATGTTCTGCTCATTGTTTTTTTTCATGCAGCCTGGTGACAGTTATGGCGTAATATCACCAACATTTTTATATGAAAAATAGGGTAGGTGGCTGAGCAGAGAGTGCTGTATATCTCTCAACAGACACTGGTATTCACAGACTTCTCTAACACCTTCAGATTGTTTGGAATCATGAGTGACAGAATGGCAGAGCGTGGCAAGTTGCTCTCATGTGACAGCCAAAGATGAATCATTTAAAGTGCTCGTTTGTGGCCTCACAGAGCAGTGTTTTCTGGACTATTAGCTACACAAGCAGCATTAGGCAGATGAGGCAGACTCTCCTCATATCTCACCATACGCCTGAGGCAACACACAGAGGGTGAGACTTCAAAGTATTCAGATAAGGAGATAAACACCTCATGCTGAACTTGAGGAACTTTGACAGATTTAACTGAACAAAGAGTCCTCTGTCTAGCTCCTGATGGACAGTTTGCCTCTAACTTAATTTGGTCATTAATGTGATTCTAATTAGGTGAAATAGCTAACAATGCATTGCTTTGCCGTATTGATGAAATGGCAATATAATCTATTTTTGTTCTGTTTTGCAGTCTCCCCTATAAACACGCTGTCCTTTCTCCCAAAACCTAAACTGTGTTTTTTAAGATAGGTGGTGAAGGAGAAGATGCTATCCTGCTAAACACAGGATGAGTGTGGGAATGGCAGGGGGAGGGTGAGGAGGTTAGTCTGTTTATGTGAGTGCATGTGTAGAAGGGTGTGTGTGTGTGTGTGTGTGTGTGTGTGTGTGTGTGTGTGTGTGTGTGTGTGTGCTTAGCTGGTTGTTGCTGGGGGGGTTGGTTGCCTGTGGGACCTGCCTCTCAGTGTAATTGAAAAATGTGACCTGGAAAATGTTTGCCCAGTGGAGCATGAAAGTTACCTCCACAGCAATGGTGGCATGCTCAGAGGCGGCTCACCTGGCCCCTGACAGGGAGAGCCTCGTATTGGGTGGGAGCTCACGTTAAGAGCCACTTTATCCCTCCACCACAAGCAGAAACATGCATTATTTAAGAGAACTAAAGAATCCCAGATTGACTGAGGAATAAAAAAAAGGTGAAAATTCAAATAGAATCTCCACCTCTTAGCTGTGAAAGGACTGACCTCAACAAGGGCACTTGGTGTACCTAATTGAATGTGTGTGTAATTGTCCTGGAAAAGAAAATTCTCTGAGCTTTCTGCATGAAAATAATGTTTCTGCTGATTTGAAACAACGTGGAAGAACGCAGGAGAACACTGTTGCGTCTCAGCATAACTGACAGTCACTAAGTTGGTGATAAAAGGCATTAGAAAGAAAAGCACCTCTGTTCTGCACACCCCGCATCATTGTCATTAACCCTCAACCATTATTTCAAATAACACCTGTGCCTTCATGCTTTGACAGGCATGAAGACACACGAGTGCAGCCAGAGCACTTTAGCAATGTAGACAGACTAAATATAAAGAAGTGAAAAGTCAGCACAAGACAGATACATGATATACATTTTAGGTCCAGTGGTGATACTGGGTCACCAGCTAAGAATAGTTTAACACACTCTAAGAAAGTGAACAGTGACCACTGCTGTGTTTAAATGGGAGAGTGGGAGATACCGATTGCACAGGAGCAAGAAAACAGCAGAGGTAAACAAGGATATTGTCAGTGAAAGGTCTGAAGTGTCCTAGAAGATGAGCATTCACCCCAATCACACAGCAGCTTGTGGGGATACATACTAAGTAGAAGACTGCAAGGCAGATGTAAACAGTGACAGATTCAATGACTCTGAACAAAACAAATAAACAAACATCTAAACAGCCTATAATAATGCCTTATAATAGCGTGTTGTTTAAAGTTCTAATGAAAAGCAATCTGTTTGTATTTTTCTGTCTCAGTTGCATTTATTTATTTATTTTTAAAACAGTCCAATCCACGATTTGAGATTAATACCTTGGGGAGAGTTTAGCCTCATTTCCAGTGGTCTGCAATGGCAATGCCATCAACCAGGTAGGTAAGGCCTCAGTCACACAGGCTGGTCGGCGACCCCCTGGCAACTTCTGGTTGCTGTGTTTCCTGACTGGTGGTTGCTGGTTTTTGCTGGGCGAAATTGGTTGCAAAGAGGGTGCTCCACCAAAAACCTTCTTGCAGTTGTTTTGGTCGCTAGCAGATTGCCACAGTCGCCTGCAGTTTGCATGGAAGACGCTGACCTGTCTGCAAACACATGCTATTCATTAATAATTAAAAAACAGAAAAGGAGAAAACTCTTTTCCTCTGCTTGGAACACTTAAGAAACAACTCTCCCTAACATGCCCTGTGAAATTTATACTTTAAATTACCACATAGTAACCTGTAAGTGCCTAACTTTGCAACATTTATATTGTGGTACAGGGAACTGAGACGGAGGCTAACTGAGCTTGTTGGCCTCACACAGTACTAAAGTAAATGCTTCAGGGCCAGTGAGGGGAACAAGCTAATTATGGATTGACTCTGTGTAAGAGGGACTTGTGCTGCTGTCTTTAATGAGGAAATTTGCATCTTCCATTAAACTGATGTATGTGTGCATAGATCACATTATAGAATATTACATATGAGCTGGAGGAGTAAATTTGTGAAGTTCTACCTCCCACATAAACTGCTGCTCAGAAAGATCAATTCGCCTGCCTTGGGCCGTCTGTGGCATTTTCTCTTTTGGAGCATTTAGATTGTTAAAAATCACTTGAGTTCCACAAAAGTTATTCACTTACTTAGTTGGTATGTAAACGAGAAGCAAAAGGATTCACTTATATTAGCGAAAACGTTGCACGAGCATTCCTTCTTCGCCACGTATATCACTACCACCGCCATCACCATCAGCGCCTACAACCCCTACATGAGATAAAGAAAAGCCATATCAGGTAATGTATAAATGAGAGTACAAACAAGCTAGTAAACAGCGTGAATCTAATTAAAAGATAATGTCAGGCATTTTGTCACAAATGTTTCTGCTGCTATGGGCCTATCTTTTAGCCCTGTGGCTCCCTATCTGGTGAGTACTATTGCTCTCTTCTTGCAGGCTGTATCTTTAGTTGTGCTGCTATCTCCATTTCCTCACCCCAGACCATAGCTTCCTGACTTGGTGGTATTTCTGCTGGCCGTCATGCTTGACTGCGCTGACCCAGTATTTCTCACTCTTCAACATCAAATATCCTGTTTATCTTCTCATATAAGCTTCAGAATATACTTCTTGTAGCAAATGGGAACTGAAATCACAATGCAGCCACATATAGGTTTACATACTGCACTATGAGTCTGATGAGCTTTGGCGTCCTGCATTCCGCAGGAAGGCCAGATATAACTTTAGATTTTTCTTTTCCCAAAGTCCTCCTCAATATGGAAATCATAAACAGAAATACAGTACATTAAAATTCGGTGTCTGGAAACCCTGTATTTTGCACCCCACTGAATACGCCTCCAGACTTCCATTCTCTTTGAGGATGGCTAGACTTTACACAAACATGTCTTCTAGGAGGATGAAATCTCTGACAGGGGGATTGACCAGGCCTATCTCCAGAGCAGCAACTGCACGTTCAGAATGAACATCACCCCACTAACTGGCCGCTGGAGGGGAACTTGAAAGAACAGGAGCACTGACGCACCTCTGAAGATGGTTTAGCATCGACCACTGACAGCTGACTTCAAAGACCCAGTTATGAACATGACAGGCAGCCTGTGCAACAGCCTTTTGAATCCAGTGCACATTTTTATCAAGAATTTATGGTGTATTTAGAAGTGATTTTTTTTTTTTTTTTTTTGCAGCACCGGGAATTTGATTTGACTGTACATTTCATCGCTGACACGGTAACTCTCACAGGTTTCTTCTTGATGTTGATATATATGGGACTTGCATTTTCATGAGTGCATGATGTTATTCCGCATGGCAGCTGTTGATATTAGCGCCTTTGATTCCTGAGGAGTTCTGAAGAAATGCTGCAGAGAAAGCCCCCCAAGGCACAAGTTGTTTATTTGCCCAGATATATATTAATCCAATCAATTTGGCTCAACTCACACCTTGTGGAGAATTGTAATGGAGCAGATGGATACAACTCAACTTTAAAAAAAAGAAAAAAAGAAAAAAAAAAGCACATCTTGGCACATTTAATGTACATCCATAATTTGGCCCATTCGCAGTGGCCCACCTACAGTTGTGTGATGTGAGACTTATTTGCTTATTCAGATATGCAGTAAAAATGAGCACTGGAATTAAAGGCTGTTATAATCAAATTTAGGTCCTATTCGAAATATATTGCTGTATCAAATAGTCTGTTTGAGTTGCACTTAAATTATTTTGCAAATAATTTTGCAAATTGGAAATGGCCCAGGACAAATATTTACTCCATGCCCCGCCCCCTTTTGCTGCATGTCTATAGCTAATTAAAACAAAACAAAACATAAACACAAACACAGTATTAGGTGACCTTTTCAATCAGCTTTCTTTTTCTTATGTATTGCCCTTCTCTCAGACTAAAGTCACTCTCAAGATCACTGGTGGTGTATCCAATTCTTTCACTCCATAAAATATCAACCCCCGAGACATGGTCCCACAGTCTTGTTTGTATGAGAGGGCGGTGATACGTCTGCGTGTGAGGCCATGTGTGAGTGCGTATGTGTGTGCTCAGGCATGTGTACTTGTGTGTGTTGCAGTGTCATCCCTCCCTGGAAAATGACTTATTAAAATGAAATTACACAGTGCCCTGACCCATGGCAAACGGCATGAGCCGCAATTTGTCTAGCAGTTGAGCTGTGAATAAAATCTGATTGGCAATAATTTCGCTTTGCTGTTGATATCGCATCCCATCCTCCACATCTTTTCTTCTTTCCCCCACCCTCCCACCAGCCCCTTGCCTTATCATGGATGTGTTGATCTAAGGGTGAAATATTACTAATACGGTGAACCAGGGTCAGTGAGCAGAGCGGTGTGATGATGGCAAGTGGGTGGTTGTGAGGTTAAGGATGGATTATATGACACAGGAAGAGCTTATGCTAATGTTTAATGCCAAAACTCACTGCTGATCTCTAGTAAAAGACTGAAAAGCCATATGTGTGTCTGTGTATGAGTGGGTTGCTCAAAGAGTGTGTGTGAAGCTGCACAAGCTTAACAGAGTGCACTTGGTTATTTAAGCAGTTGCCTTATCCCCTTCGTGTGATATCAGTGTTATGAGTGCATTTGGCAGGGGTCTGGTAGTTATTAGGATTAATTTGTTTTAAAAATTACTTTTGCTATGGTCATCTCTTTTAGCAATAAATTCGAAATAAATACAAACAGCACTTTTCAATTTATCTCATTTTCCGGCTTAACACGTTTTTTTTTTCCTTTGTATTTAACACAAACCAAAAAAAAAAAAAAAAAAAAAAGCTATATGATACAGGAAATGATGGAGGTGGATAATGGAGGCAGGGAGTTAAAGACCCTAGTGCAATGGTGGCCTTGGACAGGTTGATGTAGCTCCAGCAATGAGCAGCTCATAAAAAGTGCTATCCATAGGCCTTAGGAAGATATTCTATCTCTCTGCTGCTAACGGCACAGCCTAAAATCACCTGCTCCATCAAAGTCAGGCCCCCCTCTATAACATAAAATGCAGCAGGAAAACAGCAGGGAAAACAATAAGACTGTGTGTGTGTGTGTGTGTGTGTGTGTGTGTGTGTGTGTGTGTGTGTGTGTGCAGTGTACTGTCTGTGAGGAGACATTTGCTTTATTTAGCAGGAGAATTGGGATGCTCAGTGCAAAGCGAGCGGTTATGAAAGTGCTGTATTTTTTGAGTTTATTGAAATTCTTGAATTTCATAATAATCTGCCTTTTTACATTTGTGATAGTAATACGAATGTGTTTTATTCTGCTTGGTTTTATTGCCATTGGCTGGATGCTTTTGTTCTTTTGGGTCACAGAAAGCCCACCTCTGTAATAGTAAAAACAGTACAAATAACAGAAAAGTCAACAATATATATATTTTTTAAGTTTTGGATTTGTATCTATTTATTTATATTTCTCCATTCCTCTCCACTACCTGCATAAATATTTGTCCATTAAAAAAAAACAAAAACAAACATTTTTGTGGCTATGCCACAGCAACAGGGCCTGGAGGTTGCTAATAGAGATGCAGAAGGGGTTTTGAGAGTCAGATCTTGGATGGATAAGAGATATAACAAGATGTACATAAATAAAGCTCCACAACCCCCCAACAGGCAGCTTTGGTTGTTACAGGCTGAAGAGATACAACAGAAGAGCAGAGGTCAAGAGAATAAAAGGCCTGTTCTCAAAAGACCCATACTGTGTCTGCAATGGAGCAGCAGCGAAAGACTCACCCAGAGATGAGACTGGGCGAAACTTGAAATACGGGTAGAAGAGGAATCACAAAACAGCTGTCAACATCAGAAAACCGTCATATAAGGACCTTCAGTCATTAAAAGCAGGCCAGGGCCTGGGCCTGACTTGCATCACACCTGATAGTTAAACAAACTGAGCTCACCTGAGAGCACAAATCAGTGAACCACTAACAGGAGGTACTTACCCAGACTCGCCAACACAGCGCAGAACCACCAGCCAATAACCTGCCCCTCCACAACAGGGAAGCTCCTCACTGCAAGCTGAGTAGGCACATGAGTTGACCCATGAGCAAAGCTCAGAAGGCCATTGGGAACAATGTTACAGATCCAAAGGACCAGGTACTTAAGAGAGCAAGACTCTAAGACTAGACAGAGTGCTACCTGAACAGACTGTAGAAAAGCCTCTGACTCAGAGCCCCACATATGAATACTGGAGTGCTAGCCACAAGGCCAACAGGGATTCATCAAGAATTCAATGCATATGTGACAAACATCATTCCAAGGCCATCGCTCAAGTCTCCATGAAGTGTATCATATACCAAGATGATTTACTGTCCCTCTGCTGAAGCAGATCACTGCAATGAGTGGGTATGAATAGAGATTCAGAAGCGGACTGACCATCAGCCATCACTGAAGGAACAACTGGAAAAGAGTGATCCCAGAGAAAATGGGAACACTCAGGAGCGTGATCCTAAAGTTGAAAGAGTTGATTAAGTAGATTCCAGGCAGCCTTTAACATCTGAGGTCTCAGTTCAGAAGTGTGCAACGGTCCGGTACACAAAAGTACAAACATTATACACAAATTCATATACATGCTTGCATATCTAAATTTCATGTGTACTGAGATCAAGGCATAAACAATATGTACACAGTTATTACCAAGCTTGAAGGAACATTCTCAGTCATGCAACATGTATAAGCTTCTTTTCCTGCTTCTTTTTTAAGTCAAGACGTTTTATCTTTTTCGGGAATGCCTTTGGGCAACACAGCAGGGAGAAGAGGAAGGAGATGCATGCAGACTACACCGTCAACAACAATGAATACTCAAAGAACAGTTTTGCTAACAACTGTAATGTCTAAATGTAAGAAAAGTGATGCGCAGGTGGTGATGGTAAACTTTTAAAAAAAATGTAAATGATGGTCAAAATTAAATATTCCTTAAAATGTTGGTGGAGAAATTCTTTCTGTTCTTCCTAAAAAAAAAAGTTCTTTAGTGTTTTAATTCAGCACATTTGAAAGGTTGGAGCAATACACAGCTCAACCCACATAATAATTCCTTTTGGTCGAGTCACTTGAGCCAGAAATCATTTTGACCCACAGTTCACTTACGGGTCTCTTTTTATTATGATGTTTGGAGAGGTTCATAACACTAATAGCTGTGGGGGGTCTGTCAGAAAAGAGCATGAAAACTAATCTGATTGTGACTTGTGAAGCTAGGAGCCATAAACGCAACAGAACAATCACAGTCACTATTAGCACCATCACAATCGTCACTGAGCCCATTGTCAAGTATCCATTGCTTCTAAAATGAGAGAAAAAAAAAATCTCCATCACTGTCGATGTCTGCTGACCTGGAAGCACAAATTGCTTGCTTTAAAGCTCTGAAAGCTCATAGCCTTAAATTAACACATCATGATTTTAAATGCCTTCCTCCTACTTGAAACTATTTTCACCGACAGTAACCATTCGGAGGTGAATCTTGTGGCTCGTTTTAAGGTCATGCTGTTGTCATCTGTCACATGACAATGGGGGTACTTTGCGTCTCCGCTTGAGTCTTCCTCCAGAGACAGAGAACTTAAATTTCCTTTCAGAGCTAATAGAAATTTAACTCTGCCTATAACTCCGCTGAGACCTCCGGGCTCGACACTAGGCACGGCCCTGGAGGAAATAGCTTCAGATGTCATTTACTTTACTGTTCTCTTCTTATCTCTTTCATTTCTTTCCCCTTCCCTGCTCCCATATCTTTTCATGATGTTTGCCGTCATTGGAAGTGGCTGGAGTGGCCACGTTGCAGAAATATTGATTTCTTCCTTGCCTTCTTTTTTTCTGTTTTTCCTCCAATCCTTCCAATTCCTTAAATCCCTCCACCTCCTTGTCATTTCCTGTGTTGCATCTGAGTCTTTTGGTTGACACATGACCAGCCCGCTTTACTGACAGCCCATCCCGCTTCATTCTTTTGCACGCTTCCCCTTTTTTTTGTTCTTCTGTCTCCCGATTTTTTTCCCTCCACAAGCTTGATTCTGACATTGTGTTGCGGCCTCAGTGTCTTTAAAAGCACTCTCCATTATAGGGTGGCTGGGAGCTGGAGGTGTAGCGGCGTGGGGGGAGATTTTCTTTGCCATCACTTCACTGTATTCTTCCTTACATCCGTCAAGGCAGCAGAGGCCCGTGTTCAGGCACTTGGCTCTTTGTCGACCTCAGGCGCTGACAACTCATTCCCCCTGACAACACACAAATAACTGTAAACTTTTGCTATTAGTGAGGTCACTGCAAAGTGAAATGTCTTTTCAGAGCATGTTGACACACATCATCTCTTTGTGAAGCAAAAAAATAAACAAAAAAGCAAACACAAAGACCCAGCAGCATTCCCAACCTTTGTTCCAAGTGAAAAAACAAACAAACAAAAAACAAAAGAAGGTTTTAGCAATACTTTTTTGCAAATATTAGCCGTGGAGTGCATTTGTGAATAGCATGTCAGTTTATCGCATCCAGTTTATCACATCAAATTGCTCAGATAAAATTTAAATCCTTGGAACTGAATAAAGTTAGCTATGGTAATGCAGTAATATCTACAATGCAGCAATAATACAAAACTAATCCTCAGTGTTTCTGACCATCAGTGCTGGGCGGTGCAGGTGCATTTAAATGATGCTCAGATCATACTAATCGGCTCAAAGTCAAGAAGCCAAGAAAATATCCCCCCTCACCATTACACCATCAGCAGCTTGAACAATTGATGCAAAGCAGGACAGATCCACGATTTTATGTTTATGCCAAATTCTGTTCCTACCATTTGATGCAGCAAAAACTGTAGACTCATCAGACAAGGCAACATTTTTGGTGAGCCTGTTTTTTCCCCCCGAACTAAAGTTCATTATCATTACCTGAATACAATTTGGAATGTTTGCAATGATTGTGTTACTGTATCAGCAACCAATGTGAACACAATTTTTAAATCATAGCAAATCAAAGGGTAGTGTGAGTATCATGTCATTGCATTTGCTGTCATTGTGAAGCTGTACTCAGTGGTTACTGGGGTGGCTGTGGCTCAGGAGGTAGAGCAGGTCATCTACTTATCGGAAGGTTGGTGGTTTGATTCCTGGCTGCTGCAGTCTGCATGCCAAAGTATCCTTGGGCAAAATCCTGAACCCCAAAGTTGCTCTCTGATGCAATGAGTGTGAATGTTAGCTAGTAAGGACTTAGCCACAGAAGGAAGTACTTGTATGAATGGGTGTGAATGGATGAATGCAAACGTGTTGTATAAAGTGCTTTGAGTGCTCAGCTAGAGTAGAAAGATTCTATATAAGAACCAGTCCATTTACCATTTTTTTAATTGTAAAGTCAACAACTTGACTCCCAGCAGTGACCACCCTCTTCCCCACATTTTGTGTCTGTTTCTGCTCCACCTTAAAGCAAAGAATTCCCCTCAACAACCCCCCCCCCCACACACACACACACATTTTCCTAATCATATAAAGAACCATAGTTTATCCCTAGCAATCTCTTGATTCTGGTGCATCCACATTTTCCATGCTTAAAGATACATATCGGTCGCTGTAACTCCTTTGTTTGATTACTGATGCATATTGACAATAATGACTTCCCACCAAGCAGATGCCCAGAGTCTGCTACTGAAGAGGACATTAGCATTGTAGCTTTACTAGT
This sequence comes from Cichlasoma orientale, assembly GCA_034780415.1. NCBI lineage: Eukaryota > Metazoa > Chordata > Actinopteri > Cichliformes > Cichlidae > Cichlasoma > Cichlasoma orientale. The sequence continues at coordinate 434,397 of JAVDPK010002429.1, forward strand.
TCCCATTAGCAGTAAACAAATGCACCTGTTTCTGTTTACCATCTCTGCTATATTGCCTCTGACAACACACCGACGCCAAGTCATAAACACAGAGGAGGAGCAATTCATCTTTATTGCATGCAATCATTCTAAACATCCACATGGGCTATCTGGCCCTCTAAGACAGGTAGTGTGGTAGCCAAATAATACACCTCCCCCAACACCTTTGGTGCGACTCAAGTTCATCATTTCGCCTGAATGATCCCACTGGTCCCCAATCAGGAAGTATGTCAAACTTAAACTTGGGTTTATAGTGAGTTTTTTTCCCCTCTCTCATTCTGTTCAAGTTACCTGTGCGTCTAACATGTTAACAGCAGGTCCTATGCTACATCATTTACAGTAGTTTTGTGATATATTGGCTTTTATTAGTGAGCATGATTAAAGTCAGCCAAGAGGGGGAGCGGGCAGGTGCTGGGCTGATGAGCAGAGTGACAGTGTTAATAGACTGAGGCTCCAGGGAGGTGGCCCTCGTTTGCAGCACCAATCCGTCTTGATTTCTGCACGTTGCCTTCTTCAATTACACTAAGTGTTTAGCTCTAGTCACCAGCAACCTGGACACAGACTGTCGCTGGGGATAGTGGCGCACACCGTACATTATGCACTGTACATTATGCATGAAAATAAGAAACACAAGCCAGTTTTGCTACCATTTTGGGACAAACTGAAACTTTTTCCTTTCCGAATTTGTTAGTAGCTGTGATTACAGCTGCCTGATTGGGTATGAAGCGCTAGCCTGTAACCTATAGGTGCTGCTTCACTATCTCTAAGATGTGCCCAGGCTCTTCGCTCAGCGAGAGGAGATAGATGATGCAGAGATAAGACATTGAGGGATACTTTCTCTTCAGCGGAGCACAGAGGGAATTAAAGGTGTCCTCTCCCATCTGAAAAAAGGCTTATTATCTTCATCACCTCGCCCCTGCACCTGACACCAAGCAAATACCTTTACTCAAGATAAGACCTAATCTGGACTCTTGCTTACGTCTTTATTTACTTGTGTCAAGGTTATGAGCTGCACAACATGCTGTCCCTATTCAATCAAAACTGACAACACTGAGTTGGATGAAAGTGAAAATAAATTGGATGCATTTTCTGTATTATGTGAGTGTATAATAAGGTTACTGTTCAAAAAGCAAAAGCAAAAAGTAAACACCAACGGGCTGCGTGGTTTCAAAGAACCTTGCGAATTCAGGTTATCGACTTTTGCAAAGTGAAAGTGGGAGTAATTCAGCCGCGCATTAATAAGGACATGCAGTAAGAGCCAAATCCTCCCGGTGAAGCTAATGTAAATGAAGCTTATATTTTCTGGAAGATAGAATGAGAAAGACATCAGCAAAGACGCTTTTTATGATTCTTTGTTCAAACACCATATTATCGTCTGTGTATATCCTGTGTTCGCCTTGACACAATAAACAACCATAAAGGGAACAACTGTCAGCAGGAATATACATTCTACCAGGTAACGATACACATGTACCAAATGGCCTAAGGAAAACATTATCTCATTGTCTTCTGAGAATGAATGTGGATTTCTCCTCAGGAGAGAATGGCTTGTTATGGAGAATGCTGATGACAGGCAGTGAATCTAAATTCCTATAGATTGTTTCTGTAACCTTTCTCAACTGAGGAATAACAGAGACGTGATCCCACCACCACTGCTCTTTAGATTGCTCCCTTGCTGTCATTTGACACAAATAAGACAGTGACGCCAGGGATGTGGCACCGCTTACCTCTGCATTGAGCGGGGGAAGGACGTGCCATCTTTTGACCTCCTGATGCATTTCAGAAAAGGTCAACCTGACAATCGTCATCTGATCAATCCGCTGTTGTGACTCTGTCAATCTTCCTTGGGACTCCTTTGGAGTTGGAGTGGTGGGTGGGGAGGATTTGAGAACAATTTTCCCCATCCTGATTCTCCACCACCCACTCTCGGCTTGCCTTAGAGACATTTTCTGTGGGGGTGGGGTGGGAGGTGACCTTTGTGACCACGTTATCATGTGGAAAGGTCACACCAAGGCCCCTTGAAAACCAGAGGGGTGGGGAGGATCGATCTGTAGGCTTTCTTTTATTTATCTCAGTAGACATGCTGCTCCTGGTGTTCTTCCAGGCCAATGGTGAGGGGGGAGAGATAACGATCTATTAGTGTTGCAGATATCCTCCTCCTTACCTCTCTCCCTCTCCCGCCCAACCACCCCTGTCCCTCGCTTTTCTTGTCAGACACCCTAACTCTATAGAAGCCCCTGGCCCTGAGCCAGAGGCATTTGGTAGAAGGAAACTTGGAGGTCATCAGAATGAGGTGGTTGACATCCTGGGGTCGACACGATCCTGCCATGTCATTGCTTAATACAGTGCATGAAAGGGAGAGAAACCGGGCTGCACTCGTAGAGGCTGCAGTGCTATTAGAACTGAAGGGGGGAGAACATCACATTCACTTTTCTGTCCCGTCCCCTTTGACTTTTGTGGTGCAGTGTATTAATGGCCCGCTCTTATCACCATTTATCATTTGAACAGTACAATATATAGGAAGCGGTTGCCACAGTAGAGAGAAAACAGAGGAAAGATAGAGACGTTACACAGTGAGATGAGCGTGTTGCTGAAAGCCTGGATGATTTAATTAAAGAGTTTTCTTTCCCACTGTTTTCAGGTCTGTGTTTTGTTTGGAGATGCAAAACGAAACAAATGACTCATTGACATTGCTGCTGACTCACACATAGCTCAAGATGTCTTAAGCTCCTAACACTGATAGCATTCATACGGTAATCCTGTTGTGCAGCGCGCACGCACAAACCTGAGCGCGCAAACACATTGCCAGTCTCCTTTTATTTACTAAAACACCACTGCACATAATACTTCTTAATGTAGTAAAATCGCTCCACCCTAACATGCTTCAAATATTTCTCCATTACCCCACCATCATGGTCAATTAGGCCTCAACTTTCTCCACCTCTTATCTCCTTAACCAGGGTCCTCATGTGCTGCTTGTGTCACAGGGCCTATAGATAAATAATTCAGCGAAGGTGGTGGGGGTGGTGGTGGTGGTGGGGAATTTACAGCTCCTGTCTTACCCAGTCAAGCTGTAAATTCTGGATGAGGGGAAACGGGAGAATATAGCGAGGGGAGAAAAGAAAAGGGGAGAAGGGGGAGGAAGATGAGGGAGGAGAATATCTGTGGGGAAGTGGTCCCCTGGGGGCCATAGTCTCACACAGGAAACACCATAAAGTCACCATTAGAATGCTGTATTTATAACAGTGGGTTTGCCCAGGGCTGTGGGTGCAATACTGAGTCTCTCTCTTTCACGCTCTCTCTCTCACACTCTCACACACACACACACACACACACACACACACACACACACACACACACACACACACACACACACACACACAC
>JAVDPK010002429.1:453457-471335 GCA_034780415.1 Cichlasoma orientale
CCACACACACACACACACAAAATATAATCAATAATTTGCTAACAAAGGCATACTATGGCACTTTAAGAAAAAAAAAGCATCTTGTGTAAAGATACAAACTGCAGCCGCTTCCTTGGTTTAAGTGCACGTAATGGCAGTAGTAAAGTTTTACAGGTCGGCTTGGACATCATTACAACGTGCACAAAGTGTCTCCTTGTCAGTTACATGTTAAACAAATGAGGACAGCAGTCATAAAGACCGCCCTTGTAAAACATACAAATGCAGGCACAAATGCATTTTTGCACACAGCTACTCTGCGACATCGAAACAGCAAAAACAGAATAACCTGAAGATTTATTTCTTTCCATTTGCATCTGAGAAATGAACTTGACAGTCTCTGGCATCCTATAGATGCAGAACAAAGACAGAGAAACTGAAGCAAATGAAAGCGACTGATGGCTAAACACACAAATGGAAAAAGAAGAAGGAAGAAATAAAACACAAAGCATGAGGGGTGGTGACAGAGAGCGGGATGGGGGAGAATTGTAAATCCTGATGGACGCAGAACACAGAAGTGGGAAGAGAGCAAAATTGCGATGACAGTTTTTATACAGAGAATTTCAGAGAATGAATGATAGAGGCTCACACCCCATTGTTTTGTCTTGTCAAATCAAATGGGCATTTTAGCAAGTTGTCCAAACAATGACTGTTGAAGAAGGAAAGGAATCAATTATTCATGATACTGAGAGCCACTTAATACACGATAGTCAGATAAATACGCACACCCACACCCCTACACACACACAGACACACACACGCACACATCATTTCCTAGATGGTGAAATGACTTAGTAACCAGGCGATTTATTCCCTTTTAATAGGGTCTCAATTGCAGCAGCCACACTCAGACAAATGAGCAAACAAGTCAGAGAGTGACAGTGATATCCATTATGTGTTTAATTATCTTCAAAGTTTCAGTGAAGGGCATTTCTTTGGCTAATGGGAAGACAGTGCTAAGTGTCACAGCAAAGTGCTCCTCAAATGCTCCAACAAAGCTGACTAGCTGCTCCTTTTTTTGCAGGCTCTTATCTGAGTTTTGACAGGCATCGTTACATTTGGTAAATTGGCACAATCAGTGTCCTTGTCAAAAATAACCAGCATTTGTTGTTATTTGTTTCTCTTTCCCTTTCTAATTCCAAGTCAAATTCCCTTGGCAATAATCTGACTGAATCCCTTTAGTTGGCACTGAAACAAGGCATGTTGATTGGTATAATAAGGGTGAGATGATTGAGGCAAAGATTGGGGCCTGGATCAAAATGTCATTTCTGAGTGGGTCTGATTGCATTGTGGTAAAGCAGGAATCTGTGATTTTTTTTTTTCCTAATGCAATAATCACACTGAGATTAGCTGGAAATCTCTGACAAAGATTCCCTGAATGCCAACATGTCGTTGCATGTGCGTGTGTGTACGCGTGTGTGCGTGTGTGTAGGGAAGTGACAGTTTACCAAACTGAATGTGAAGCACGAGATTGCAAGATTTATAGAAACTCTCCAAAGACACACTTTTAACTATGACTGATGAAATTTTTCTCTGATTTAAAAATGGTGCAACTTTATGAGACAAAAACATGGCAACTTGATGGCAACGACGCCCCCAACACTTAAACCGATACTTTGGAATTATGAACACACCAGCTGACGTGTTACTAACATGCTAACATTTATTAGCTGAACAGAGTGATAAATTACACCTATTCCCCTCCCCCATATCATCTTTCAACTCTACAGCTCCACAGCCCATCTGGAGGTTGGCAATAACTTACTGTGGAGGCCCAGAGTGACTGGGACACGACTAAATGTTCGTATTTATTTGCAGTCAGACATTAAACTGGGAGTGAACGGAATGAATGGGAGCATCTGCTGATGTGTGCTGATGGCTCTGTTGGTCATGGTGGTGACTGTCCAGCCTGTTACCACACACACACACACACACACACTTCTGCATGTGTGATGTGCTAACAACATATACTCACCAAGGTTGGCTAATGGAAGGCTGAACAATCCTAATCTTGAAGGAGCTACTGGCTCATACTTTAAAGCTGCATACACAGCTGAAACGATTTGCTCGTTGCACATCACTTTGAAGCTGCCAACTGGCTGTTTGTGGGCATTCCAGGCTCTGGTTGCCTAGGTGATCCTCTAATGTATTTACTAGTACAGTAGGTCATATGTCAGTCAATATTGTTTTTCACTCTCATTGGTTGTCTCTTCAGTCGCTCACCTGAAAGTTTATTATGGGTCCCGCCCTCTTTGCGTTGTCAGCAGTTATTTTGGCTGTAGTTGCTTGAAGTTGCCAAATATCATTCCAGTTTATACGCAGCTTTAGACTCCTGGCAGACCAACCTGAGCACCGGCTGGATTGACCGCAAGAAAGACTATGGCTTAATGCCCCACACACGGATACTGCAGTGCTCAACACTACAACGCTAGCAAAAAAAACTTTATTGAGAACTCAGTGCAGCTAAGAAAAGATCAGCACTGGAAGCCATCTTTACATAGGCATGAACCAACCCAGCTAACTCATCTTAAAGAATGGATTTTTTAGCAACCTCGTATACATGGATGATATCAAGCTGATCCACCTGACCCCAAGGTGTTAGGTTACCAGAAGCCAGGATAACAGACATCCACAGGTATCCCACAGGTCAACAGTAACCATGGTGAGGATGCAAAGAGGTCCGTCAAAAATAAATAACTTCACAGCCATCAAAATGTACACATTATCGATCATCATAAACCCAGACTGAATTATGAGCTGGCCACTTGAGGAGACAGATGACCCTGATCTAAGATGAAACAAGAAGCATCCACGATTACATCAGGAAGATGGACCTCCAAGATGAACTGCAACAAGAGAACCAAATCTTAATGGGACCCATCCAAAATGTGGTTGAGAACAACAGGACTAAGATCCTGTGGGATTTTAAATTTCAGTGGGAGAAGTAGCTGTAGGCTAACAAACAAAGCAGAGCAGTGCCTGAAAAGGGGGGAAAAAATTGCACCTGTAATAAATGTGGAAATCCCAGCTGATGGTAACATTAGAAAAAAAGAAGCAGGAGCAAATTAAGACACAGCAAGAGCTTAAGGAACAACTGGAACAGCTTCTTACTCTTATTGTAAACACATGGCCAAAAATATGTGCAAATTGTATAACTTTTTACAGCTGTTTTGCCATCATCCTTGGGGTCTTTTTCATCTCTTTCAGAGCTGACTTTGTTAGTACAAACCCACACTTCACATCCCATGTCCTTAATTGGAGCATCTGACTTCAAGTAGCTTTTGAAGAAGTCATTAGCAAAGAGGCTGACTTATTTTTTCCAGCCTGCACTGAGAGTGGTTACTTAACCAGATCAATAAAGACATGAAAAGTACAACTGTTCATATGTGCCATTAGCTTAAAAGCTACAAAGTGCAAATAATAAAATGTGCATTTATGTGCAATATGTGCATACAGCTCACAGTTTTAGGCTGCAAAAACCAAAAAATGGTACCAACTAATCTTATTTTTAAATTAAAACAAACATTGTGGCATGTTGTTGGATCACCATTAACATCTCAACATGCTCCTGACTTTTTACTGCCAAAGGAAGATGACCAGTGAATCACAGCGATATCATGTCTTGGTTCCAAAACAGTGGTCCTGTGTCACACAGTGCGACAGTATAAAAACCATCTATTGTAATATAGTGTTTAATATAGCGTTTTCTAACATATCTGACAGTGTCAGAATGTGACTGCTGTTATGACTTGCATCTGCTTACCAAGCAATAGGAATGCAGCATGAAATTATTCACCCATCGATGTAGAACTGGTCCCCTCCAGTGAAATTCCAGGAATAAGAATAGATGGAGGTAAAATGTGCAAAACAAAATGTGATTGCACAAAAAGGAATAAAATCTAGTTGAACAGTGGCAGCAACATCCTTGTTTTGGAGATATTTCTCGCAGCTATTATCATGACTGCATAAAAAAATCGAGGAATTGTAGCCATGGACTGGAGCCTGATTGAATAAGTATTTTCAAGTATCGAGTATCATGTGTCTTTTGTCCTGTCTGCCGGAGGTTTCTTCCTGTTAAAAGGGAGTTTTTCTTTCCCACTGTCACAAAGTGCTTGCTCATAGGGGGTCGTTTTGACTGTTGGGTTTTCTCTGTTATTATTGTGGGGTCTTTACAATATAAAGCGCCTTGAGGCGACTGTTTGTTGTGATTTGGTGATTTTAAATGTGGGAATTTAATCCACAATTAAATGATACAAAGTCTCCAAAAGCCACACATTAAAAGATGTGTAAAAATCAATGTCGAGTGACACATCTAACAGTGCCTCTGTATTCTGTCTTTCTGAAACACAGTCTTTGGTTTTATGCACACTTTCCAAAGCATATATACAACATTTCTTTTCAGTTTTGTTTGTCATTGGTTAAATCAGGATGTTTTGAGCAGAACAGGAACAAGAGGGACATTTGAGAGGTGGGAAGGGACTATTCAAGTGGCTGCAGTTGATGCGAAGCATCAATCTTTCATATGCTTTGAGGCCACTTCAAATCAATTTCACCCCAGCCGCTTCCAGGCTAATCATGTGGCAGAGGGCAGGCAATGTGCCAAGTCTGTCTGGATAGAGGAAAAGACAGACAGACACAGAGGCAAACAGACACCCAGTCACACAGACAGATAAGCAGATAGACAGACAAACATCCCAAACCTGCACCGGGCCAGATATGGAGGAGGTTGATCTGAAATGACAGGCAGTCAACCATTTCTGCCTCAACAATATTTGCACTCTGTTTTGGTATACAAATTTATTCCACTATCTAGTCTGGTGTATTCTGAATATTGGAAAACTTCTGTTTCAAGGCCAAGGAAGAAGTACCCATAAACATATCAGGTGAATAGTTTTAAATATCTGCCAAAACACAACGATCTATTGTTGTATCAGCATTAAAAAAATGCAGTTACCTTTGTGAATACATAAAACAATAGAAAAGCTTGTTATAAATGCAAAGCATTTTCATACACAGGTGGAATGGTTCATTATGTGTAATCCCAACAGCTCTTAGCTCATAAGTGGTGCATGCATATGCAGGGCTGACTCACAAGGCTGGACACTACCCTTGCTGTGCTGCTGAGTTAGTGGTGCATATGTACACTGAGCACGCTGGCTTTGTTTATTCTATTGACTTATTTGTTCTGTCCATTGACTGTGTTCCCCGTAGCCAAGCCTCGCTTTTCTCCCTTTAAATCACCACCTCCTAATTATCTGTCACATTTTCTCCTATCCCATGCCAAAGACACACAATGGCCAATAATGACCCCGTAGACAGCATCTATCAGGCGCTCTGCCATTGATTCCTTTTTCTCCTTTCTCTCTCATTTTCTCACTGTTTCCTCTCTGGCTTGCATAGTCTTCGTCCTCCCGTCTTGTTCAGCCACTTCCCTCCCCTCCTCTCACTTTGTTTCTCTGTCACTTTGTGTCGGTCTCTAACGACTCCACGGACCTAATGCTGGATGCCTGAAAGAGAAGGGCATCGTCCTAATGTATTGCTTTATGGAAATGTCGCTCATCTTTCTTTTCCTTTTGTTCACAATCAATAAAAATATTGTCAACACCATTTTATCAAAATTGGTCAAAAATTGTGGGCGCACTCACGCTCAAATAGATATTAGGGCTGTGTGTGGCAGTATAAGTTTAAGTCAAAAGTTGCCACATTAAAGTCTGGAAAAGTGCCTCAAGTAGAAGCTGTTTAACTGCTGTCACTGGCTGACTGAACAGACAGCAGGGAGTCAAAGTGGGTGACGGGCCAATGTTTGGCCAGAATGGACTCCTATATGACAGTAATGTGGTTGGAGTGTTAGCTGCCTGAGGGCTGGAGAGAAACTCGTTCCCCTCCCACAGTTTCAGCTGGCATCTGTCCCCCTTGTACGCCTCACCCACAGCCACCACCCCTCACCCCTCGTTCACTCTCTCCCGCCTCCAAAAGCTTCACCCTGCCGAGAGCGCAGGAGCTCAGGTCATTACAGCAAACTGTCACAGCTAACTGTCACATGGCCCAGGATGCTAGCGTCACTGTCCTCATGTCCTGACGAGCTAGGCTTGTTCCCAGTACAAACATAGCATCCATCTTCTCACCCACCTCACTGACACACTGAGCGCCAGTCTGAGAGAAGTCAACTTATTTAACTAGTGTATGGCGAAAGGCCGAGAAAAGCAGGTTACTTCTACTGCTACCTAAGAAGTCACACGTACTTTTTGGATTTCATTTAGATTCCTTTTTGGTAATCTCACTTTTGGATTTCCACTTTTTCCTGAACTGAGATTAGTCATTATTAAGACAACTACAAAATCCATGCGGGACTCCTGTAATTCTGTCCGTACAGATCCCTTTAAAAAGTTATGAAAGGACACACACACACACACACACACATTTTGGCAAACCTTAGACATAAACCAACATTTCTTCACATACAAGTCACATAAAATATAAAATATGATTTAACAAATGAAAACGACAAAATTTTCAGTACTTAGGTGAGTTCTTGGGAAGTCCAAGTTTTTGGTCCTCTTTTAAAATCTTCTCTGGCTACAACTTTCTGGTTTCATCCAAAGCTATTCTTGATGCAGAAACCTCCCTCCCACGCTATCTGTTTGGGTGAATTTGAGTCATTGTCGGCAGTTGTTTGAGGGGAAGAAAAAAAAAACACTGCAGGAAAGTAATGCCTGACAGCCTGAACCAGGAAGAGAGAAGTGTTGTTTTATTACCAGAGGGGTAATAACAGCACAGATAGCATCTATCAGCAGGGTGCTGAGAAGAGGCAGAAGATAAACTGTGGAGCACCTCAGCACAGATGATGCTCGACACTTCAGAGGAAACGAGGCTAGGACCGTTGACAGAGTTAGTGACGTGCCCCCCACCCATCACATCGGCAGCAGATGCTCGAGAAAGGGGAGACTAGAAAATATCAAAGACACGCTAAACCGAGCAATAATGGTTGGTGTCTGTACAGTATGCCTGTGTTTATGAGGCCTAGCATGAAACCACTGCATGAAATGTGAAATTCTTTTGACAATAATAGTGCGCTCTGAATTTTACAGGGACCGTATGTGACCGAGGTTTGTGTATAAAGTTTGTGTGTGTGTGTGTGTGTGTGTGTGTGTGTGTGTGTGTGTGTGTGTGTGTGTGTGTGTGTGTGTGTTAGTGTCCCTGGGGCCCTCTCCCTGTGTGAGTCAGTCTAGTTGCTGTAATCACTCTGCTCACTACCTTCCACTCCAAACCTGATTTGGCCAGATTGTTTCATTTTCTTTTTCCTGGCTCCTGCCCCCAATCCTCCCCGTCTCTGCTTCCAACCTATCTTTTTACCCTCCCTCTTCTTTTTCTGTCTTGTCTCTTCATCCTTTTCTCAAACACCCCCTTCCCCCGCCTTCCCCCTCTGAATACCTCCTGCGTTTCTTTTTCTCCTTCCACCAATTTTTTCCCACTTTCCTTTTTTTTCTCCTCCCCCCTTTGTGGTAATGGCAGCTGATTGATGGAGTTTGTTTTACTTTAATTACACTGCAGGTGAGTGGCCAGGGCTGTTCATGCTAGTGAAGCAGAAAACTCACCTTGGTTAGGCTAGAAATTGGATTCCCTAAAGTGGAAACCCTGTACACTGCTTGGGTCTTAAAACTACTGCATTTTATTACTGTTGGGTTTTTGTCTTGTTTCTCCCTGATTGTTTGTCTGTGTGTCTTACAGGCTTATTAGACATATAAACTCTACTTAGTCTTCTAAAATACATAAACAAGATTTCTAAGATTAAAGTTATGATTTCACTTTTTCTTGTGCTCATCATTTCCTTTATTGCTGCATTTTTTTAGGTCAGTGTGAGCATCCACAGCCAAGTAATGTCTGATTTTACTATGAGTTTGCTAACTTTTGGACTTCTGGTTTGATTGGTTTTGTTTGCTGTTTTATTTTGAAAGTATCTTATTTTTTTCTCCTCTGTTTTCCCACCCCTTGTGATATGATCCACCCTGTTGTTTTTAAGTGTTTGTACATCCAGGGCGCCTACTTGCTTCCTTCACTTGGATCTCTTCCTCCCCACTCTGATGTGAGAGAGCATTGCAAGGATGGAGGGACTGAAGCATGGCTATTATGCATTATGCTATACAAAGCTTGTGTTACACTCTCTTGTTACATGGTCAGTGTAAATGATTATGATTTTGGAAACTATTTATTTGCATGATTGTTTGCTGCACAATAAAACACAGCGGCTGCATAAGCTGTGGCTGTGTGAATGCATATAAAAAAACAAAACAAAAACATACTTCAGGTTTGTGATGTTTGGCAAGCAAATGACTCTTTGCACTCTACTGTGTTTGATTTACATATGCCTGATCATGCATTATATTGGACCTCAGATTGTAACTGTGATACTATAACGTCAAACTAAATTAAGCATTGTGACAATGAATTGTGTCTGGTGTGTACAGTCTATGGTCACATGTGGAGATGCAGAATATATCCATCAAACCGCTTGATACAAAAATGTTTGTGTAGGATCCATCCGTGTTCCTTTGCTCTTAAGGCGCGTCAACACCGGAGGGTAGCAGCAATGTGACAACCAGCCAGAGACTGAATGTCAGTGAAATTCAGCAACTTGTAGTGATGACAGTTGAAATAACGTTAGTGACGCTTGGTGGGCGGATTCTGAGTTAAGCTGTGAGATGAGCGATTATTGAAGTGACTACCAACTTCGATGTCCAAGAGCAACAAACCGTCAGCTAAACAATGTGAAGTGAGCAAATGGCTTTTTACTGACGGGGGCATTATCGCCCCTAGAAGGCTCCTCTCTCCTTACGCCTTACACATGGAGGAGCCACGTTTAATTAAGGAACTGGAAAATCCTTTGCAATACTGGTTGGGGAAAAATTTCTGGGTTATTTGTGGGGAGAGAATGCGAGGAAGCACAAGTAAGCACAATCAAAATCATCTATAGGCTTTCTCTCCTTCTGTAATTGTCTACTTTTTTAAACAACCTGTTAACATTCCCCTGAGATTTCCTATTACTTTTGTTGGAGCTTAACTAATTAACTTACTTGGCTCATGGGATGGCTGGCATACTCAAGAGAAATGGCTAAATATGATGCAACATGATAAAAATGATTTATTTTTTTAAAGCAAAACCAGTATTATGGTTACATTAAAATTTTCTCTGTACTTAAATGAAAACAATAAAAATAAATAGTGCAAAATATGAATAAACCAGCACTGTGTGCGGATGAGTTGACAGTGGCGTTTCTCTCTCACTGTTGAGAAGTAATGTTATTAGACTGTGGCTGCAGCCATTGTAAGGTGCAATCCAACAAGGGGTGTGGAAGTCGCTGAAAATAGCTGTAACGAGTCTGACATTCATAATAAAAAGTACCTAAATGTTGTCCAGCACATGTTCTGTTCACTGCCCCAGCCGAAGAATTATGGACCTGCAGTGTTGTGAGGATGTCTCTCTGCCTCTCCTGAGAGTAAAGGCTAGTTAGTTTGCAACCACAAGCCAGCAACAGCAAAGAACTGCAATGGCAATATTTGCAGAGAAAATGAGCTGTACCAGTTTTTACCACCAAATCGCATTTCATTTAAAACACATGTACAGTAGATGGCAACCTGCATAGCAATCAGTTAATATAGTCAGTATTATGTCTGTGTTTGTGTTTTATATATTTTATTCACTAGTGTTGAATATGTTGCTAAGATATTGATAATTTGAACAGAGGTGTTTCTTTTTTCTGCCTGTCTGCATTTGTGTTCTTTTCTTGAACCTTGCACAGTATTAAAAGCCTATCTCGAAACGTGCCTACATTTCTGCCATCTCTTACATGCAGGCCAATAGTTGTGGCTTTAGCTGCTGGAGCTGCGGCACACTCTCTTTCAAATCACATTGGCTCTTTTCACTTATTCTGAATTTACTTCCCTCCATTCTGTGTTGAATTTTTCATCTGCTACTATTTAACTACTCATTAAATTAAAAATTAAAAAAAGAGACTTTTTGCTCATTTAAATGCATGGACAACACCTACAAATAATGCTATACACAAATAAAACACCACTTTAGCTCAGACACTAAAGTCATAGATGCATTATTAATCAGGAGCTTATTTTTTTCTGCTGATTGGTTAATAAAATATCAGCTGATATGCCTTTTAAATGACTAGAGACATCCAGCCACACTGAGCATGTAAAAAGGTCTTCTGTGCCAATGTTTTGTTTAAAAGTTTCAGGCTTATGCTCTCATTTGATTTGTCTGTGTGCCACGACTGTATATATTCAGTATGCCCTGAGGGATTTAGTGTTCCCAGTAGAATCTTTTGTGGGCAGCTTAGATCCTTTAAGGAGCTCCCTTGAGAGCAGAAACTTTCCCATCATTTGTAATAAACGCTATAACTCTTTGACAGTAAGTGTCCGCTGGAAGTGCTTGTCAAATGTTGGAGCTTTTCCCTTCTGGTAATTAAATGCAGATATTCATCATTTAGCAGAAGGAATGCAGGGTGTGTGTGCAATCTTAATTTTAAAGATCCTTAAAGATCTGAGGTGCATGTGCAAAACGTAACATAACAATGTTTTTTTAAGCTTAATTAAAGAAAAGTAAGCGACAAACTCTAGTTTTGCTGCTCCAGCTCCAACTGCAGTTGGATTGTAGCCAGTGTTTTAAAATACATGAACAACTGTAGCGCTATCGCTAACCATTAAAAACAAAACAAAACAAAACAAAACAAAAACAAACAAAAACTAATGACCCTTGATGACATTGTGAACATCCTTTCTGTAATTCTTTGAGATAAAGTAAGTAATGTTTATTTATAAAGCCCCTTTCACAGACAAGTGATCATAAAGCACTGCACACATAATAGAATAAAAATAAAGAGGAAAATGTTTTATTTTCACCATAAAAACAACACAAAATCAAGTTACTGATAACTAAGATAAAGTTAGTGTTGTTTCCTTAATTTCCGAATTTAAATTTATATTGTAAAAAATTAGCTGAGACACCTGCTGGCGAGCTCCCTTAAACTAAAGTGATATTGCCAATAGACACCTTTTTTTTAAATGTATATTTATTTTATTTATTTTAGTGTCAGAAAGTTCACTTCAAATCACTTCAAACTCACATTAGAGTTTGAGGTGATTTATTACACTTGAATTTGTGTTTGAAATGTATTTGAACACCCCAACATCAACGACAGGTTAGAAAGCCTTATTTGTATGACTGCAGGAATTTGGCTGCTTAACTAGTAGATGCAATAGGTGCCTACTAACCATATCTATATAAATTATTGTGATAACAGATATTAAGTGGACTGATAGCATTTGAAACAGGATAAAAAGACTACATTGACAAGAATGCTTCAGTATAGCAGCAAATGCAGCACTTTAATCACCTGAAAAAAAGAATCAAAACAAATACCATATATTTACTTTAGCAGCTTTTAACTAACTTCTCTAACAGAAAAAGTCACCCCAAGTCTAGACAATTCTAGCTTTCCTTAAAATCCCTCTTTAAGGAAACATCTGGCCCACTGATTGTAACTTGCTCTTCTAGCTATCCTTCTACCTTACAGGACACAGAGCACTTACAGAGCAATTTCCTGCCCTCTGTCTCAGACCTGCAGCATGTCAGGACCATGGACAGATCCACCGGCTAGCAGACTGAGCAAAATGATTGCTCTGGCAATGTTAATACTTTATTGTCACTGCTTGTTAACATTATTCATGTTCCTCATTTAAAATGACTACATCTCACCCTCAGCTACAACTGATTTTGCCTTGGGGAATGTAAAGATGCATGCACCAACCTTTTCCCATAACAATAGAAAATTGTATAGTTAGAAATTCAGCGCATTATAGCTCTTCTGCAGCAACCACTGCCCCACTAATTATTGCTTGCCCTAATGATCCAATATGTTGTTGATGTTCATA
Organism: Cichlasoma orientale; assembly: GCA_034780415.1. Classification (NCBI taxonomy): domain Eukaryota; kingdom Metazoa; phylum Chordata; class Actinopteri; order Cichliformes; family Cichlidae; genus Cichlasoma; species Cichlasoma orientale. The sequence continues at coordinate 465,437 of JAVDPK010002429.1, forward strand.
TTGCATGAGTAGTGAATGGCTCGGTTTACTTAAAGCCGATGGTTACCAAAGTAATTATCATTCTGTTCGCCTTGCAGTGTTGCATTTATACTATTCAAATTACTGAACAAATCCTAAAATAATCAGCCATTAGCAGGCATGCACTGAGCATTTAAGCACAAAGGCTGAATTTACAGCTAAAATTGACAGAAGAATACAAAAAAAAAAAGGAGTGAGAGGAATAGAAAATTGTTTTGGTAAAAGACAGGAGTTAGGAGCAACAGTAGGAGGAATGCTGCCTTATTATCAAATTCTTCTATATTCTTTCAACCTTTCCTTGTACACAAGCTAATTGTGCAGTGCAATGCATGCTAACTTTGTTAGGGTTAAAATTATTATCATTTCATGCTCATCAAATAATTTCTATTCACCTCTTGCACCTTTTTGTTTTTCCTCACAATCCACTGCATGTGTGAGGTGGTCATCTCATCTGCTCTCCCCTTTTTTGGGCTGTTTGTCAAAAAAAACAAAACAAAACAAAAAGACACGTTCATCCAGCATCCAATACACACTGTAGGATTAATGTAGTCCACACTTCACATAAGTTTATCTTTAAAATATACAAAATTTGTCATCGCAGAATTTTTTCCAACACTGATGTAAAATATCACATTTCACTTCACAGCAGTTTTACATAAGCTCTCGAACATTTGCCAGTAGTAATCTATATCACAGTATGAAAAAACATCCTTAGCATATTTTTTTTAGAATTAATTTACTAAAACTGATTTATTATCATTTCTGCCTATTGATATGAAAATTTGGTAAAAAATAAATAAATAAATAAAATTCTTAAAATACCAAAACAAGAAACACAATTTCACAACAAAACTCTGCACAGTCAAATTATTTTTTAAGAGAAAACACTTAGTTATTATCCAGTCAGTTCCTTACAATTTACAACTTTCAGTGGGGATCTACTGTGTTTGCTGTGGTGCACACAGAAGTCTTCCACAATGAGTGCATCTCTAAAGAAAAAAAAAAGGTTAAGCAATCTACCAAAAATGTCACCTTACGGTATTTGCACATTATCAGAGTTGTCATGCTGCTTGCCCTTTTGGATAGCAATATTGCATGTTTCTATCCCAGAAATTATTTTGGTGAGTACAATGTTATCATAACCCATAGACATGGCCAAAGGAACAGGTAATCCTCTGGAATTATTAGTTATTATCAAGCTGTTGGAGACAGCAAACTCTAGATGACCAGCAATGTAAACATACCAGTGGGCATTGTGAGCATGAAAGAATACGCGATAAAGGACAAATATTTCCGTCACCTTTCTTTTCCTTTCATAGATTCTTAAACAACCTTTTTGCGCTGTCAGCCCCCACAGCAGGTTAATACACCCTGGAGCAGTTCGCCCATTAACCACAAACTGATACCAACCCTCCATAAAACTACTTATAAAACATCAAACAAACAAACTCCAAGAAACATGCCGGCAGAAAACAGACCAGAAAGAAAGAAAGAAAGAAAGAAAGAAAGAAAGAAAGAAAGAAAGAAAGAAAGAAAGAAAGAAAGAAAGAAAGAAAGACCTGAGCCCGGACCTCAACAATATTGCAGCAGTGGGGGATCATCTTGACAGAGAACAGAACAAAAGGCAGAAACATCTAAAGAACTGTTCCTGAAGACTACTTAAAGAAATGACAAGAAAGCTGCCTAATAGAGTTCAGGCTGTGCTGAAGAATAATGATGATCATACCAAATGTTGGCATGTCTATACTGTATTCCCTTGTATGTTCCCACATGTTTAAATAAAGAGGTTCACCTATTTCCCATTTTCCTAGCAAAATATAATGAAATGAGGGCTCGATCAAGATTTTTGGACAGTACTGTAAATATAATGAGATATATTGCAAACAAACATGACAGTAAGTGGCTCTGAGCAGCAGTGGAAAGTGAAGTGCAATAAAGTGTCTCAGTGTGTATAAAGAGCTACTGTATGACAGTGCAGGATTGAAATGAAATGTAAAAATGAGAGAATGAGTGGTTCTCTGCTAGACTGATGTATTGCATTGTAGAAAATTATTACATGAGGTGGAAGAGATTTCCAATATCAGTCCTCGTGGCAGTGGAGCTGAATCACTCTGTTAGAGAAGGTGCTCTGCTGCCTGTCCAGCAAATAGTGCAGAGGGTGGTCAGAATTTTCCATTATGGATAACATTTTGTTTAGTGGCCGTCTCTCCACCAGCATTAAGTGTCCAGTTTGCCTTCCTTATCAGTTTATTCAGTTTGTTGGTGTCCCCAGATATGATGGTGCTCCCCCAGCAGAGTAAACTCTGCTCGCCACGATAGACTGATCTTCACCATCTTGCTGCACATGTTGAAGGATCTCAGCTTCCTAAGTAGAGCTTTCTCAGCCCCTTCTTGCATACAGCTTCTGTGTGAAATACTGCTTTATAAATTTAATCCTCTGGCACACCCAGTCATTGTTTTGGGCTTTGGGGAACCTGAGCCAAAAAGCAGGTATTTTTCCAGTTTCAAAACATCTTTGAAACTAAAAATATAAAATATAAGTAAGCTAAGGGGATTTTGAGACTTCATTTGGCACATTTTTTAAACCAGTAAGATTTCCCACTTTCTTTTTCCTAATTGCTATCTGAACCTCCTCTGCACTCAGAGTTAAAGTCTTCACTGGAGTTCTAATCCTCTGCCAACATAATTTTTTTTGAATGTTTTTTTTTAAAGACGCATTTCCAATTAAACATATAAAATGGTGATACATTATGAAAAAGAAATTTGAAAATCTTTTTCCTCTCTCATGAATAGCTTCTGGTTTCTTTATTCAGTCTAGACTGTATATGGCTCAATGGCAAGTCAGGATGTCATGGCAGTCCACTTTGAGTGGATTTTTAAACTGCATTTCTTCTGCACATGATGCTTGAGGTCAGAACTTTGTTTCTATAGAGGCTAATGGTGAATTGTGAGTTGTTAAATCTTGTCAGGTCTCCTGTTCCCAGTGGTAGTTAGATATGTACTCCACTACCATTACCCAAACCCCACAGCAACCGGGAAGAGCTTTCCTTCTGATTGCTGTCATCAGCACTGAATGATCATAAACTTCTTTCTTGTAGGACTTGCACACAGCAACAGCAACATCTCGATACACATAACTTTCTATTAAGTTAGTGAAAGCTAGCCGTGCTGTGTCCCACTTACTTTATCTGCAGTCATTATTCTCTGCTCAGATCTGATGATAGTGGACATGTTTGGGCATAGCATGTAAAACGGCACCACCCTTATTGTTTACACCTTCCCGTCTTGATTAAAAAGGATGTGAAATAGAACAGCGTGTGTGAATGATTTCACACCATCCTGGCTTGTAGCAAAGAAAAATAGAGCCACTGAGATGTGGTGAAAATCACATGCATGCTGAGTACTTTATCATTATTTTCATTGGCAACTGTGGGGTTATGTAAAAAGGCAAAACCAATACCCTCTTCACATCATATCACTTATGCTTTTACAGTTTAGTGGAAAATATGCAGAGGACATGCACAATGTAGTTAAGGAACCCATAGTTAGAATTAATGAGAAGTGTCCAAATCAGGCGATTCGTCAGTTGTGCCTTATTTCAGTGTCTACTTGTAATTGCGCCAAACACCTCTCTTTCTGGGCCGATTTGAAGCATCTCATTGTGAGCCACTGCCAGTTGGCTGATGAAGCCCTCTATAAATGTCTTAGGGATTTTCTGATAATGCATCGCATAGTGCAAGTTTTCACAGAAACTGGTCCTGATTATTCAGTGTAAATATACATTATGGTGTGATCTGAAATAGAGGCCGTGGTGTTAGATGTAGTGTGCAAATCAGGAAGATTAAAGGTCCACGTTGGGATTGTGCTCAAAAACTGTTATTTGGAATGATTCAGAAATCACGAGTTTACATTTTGTCATTTCCAATTTGTGACTGAAGCTATTTCTACAATTTTTTTTTGTTAACGATAAACACACACCTTTCACATCTACTACCTGATTAACCTTGATAAGTGAATTAAACACATAATTCATTACATTAACACGTAAATCAAACTCATTTGGAAGCAAGATCTGCAAGTTACATCTCAGTATTAAACAGCTGCGGCAGTCCCACCACTGCCACTGAGCTAGAGATTACTCATCTAGATAGAGGTATTATTGGTGGATGTATCATCATTATACCAACTCAGTCAACATCTCTGGTAATTTTATAAACTGGCAGGTATACCAAAAAGCTAAGCCAAAATAAATTCATGACAATGATATTCCCTATAAATCATCTGGAGCAGGAAAAAAACAGAGCAAAAAGATGAGAGGAGCAGGACACTTGAGGAAAACTGAACCAGATTCTTCTGGTGTGGAGTTTGGGGACTTTATCAAACACTGATATAAAAAAAAGAAAAAGGAAAAAAAAAAAAGAACATACAAATCTTGGCTGTTTGTAGGTGCCATTAAAGGCCTGACGGGCATTCTGTTTGGACTGCACTAACAGTGTGATTCCTCAAAGTACGCTGGGGAGGTGAAATGAGTCTGTTTTCTTATTTGAAATGGACAAAAGCAACCGGGAATATATTATACCTCAACAAAAAAATATACAAAAATTCACCAGCAAACACACGAGTATCAGCTTGCTATACACAAAATAAATCACCCTTCTTCTCAGACAGAAAGCGAGGATGAAAGTTAGGGTGTGGTAATAAAGAGGAGAGCAGAAATTCATGCGGACAAATGAAGAGGGGCGGACTCTGCATGCAGCAGTAATCACAAGGGGGGGGCTCCTCAACTGGAGGACCGAGCAAACAAAAATACACATAAACAAAGCCCTTTTTGATCTTCAGAAAAGCAAAAAATATTGATTGGAGCTCTATGTGGTCAGTTAGGCTCAGCATTCAGAAATAAAGTTGAGCTTGGTGGTGGGTAGGAGAGGGAAGCAGCTGAGGCAAAGAGAACCTCAGGCTAATGTGTCTGTGTCGAAGGCATCATGGGCTGAAGAGCCAACAGGTGGCCACTATGCTTCGGGGTACAGACTCACCTGGTGGATGCTACGCCACAACCCCTACCAAGAAAAATGAAGTGTTTGATCTCCAGCAAGAGGCTATGAGGGGAGAATTCAGTGGCTCAGTAAACACACACATACAGTGCTACAAGTTTAAAGTTGAAATTTTTAGTATTCAAGTTCACTCTGTTCCTCGGCTAACTTAATGATGATTTTTTTTAATATATATTTTTTACTACCGAATAGTTTTATGTCTAAAAGAAAACAGTAGAAGTTGTCAGACCATATTAGGCTTAGTGTTCTTTAAATGAAAAGGTTGAATTATGTTTACAACGCAGCTATGATGCTTTGGGGAAGAACTTATGGTTTGTGTTTTTGGCACAGTATTCTTGAGTCAGGGAAACACATGACACTGGAGACTGTTATTTAAAGAGTCCCACTGTTGCAGGTCTGTCTGTCAAGTATTATTAATAGAAGGTAGCTAAAGCCTGCTCTGAGAGTTGCTAGATGATCCCATATGCTAAGCTGCATATTTTTGATGTCATCACACTGGTATTTGTATATAGGATCTTGACACAAAGAAAAACAAACAAAAAGTTTTATTGTGGAAAAAAATATGGTTTATGTTGAATTTTATCTGCACCCATGTGCAGAAGTCTAGCTCTTTAACAATGACAGCTGCCTCCATAAAATAATTTTAAGTAATTAATTCCTCTATAAGGCATGCGAGAGGACAGTGTGTCACTTCTTCCACGATTATCCCACAAAAGGTATAAACTCGGGAGCCCCCGTCCTCTTCAAGAGCCCGCATGTGCACAAAAGAGAAGGCAAGTGTTTGTGTGTGTGTGTGTGTGTGTGTGTGTGTGTGTGTGTGTGTGTGTGTG
>JAVDPK010002429.1:471345-483452 GCA_034780415.1 Cichlasoma orientale
GAGAGAGAGAGAGAGAGAGAGAGAGAGGAGTTGTGATTCTGAAGTTGACTTGGTCCTGGAACATTATGTGTACAGGCCAGCAGGTCAGAGGGGACAATCGTGCTCGGGCACAGTGCAGGGAAACCATGACCAGTGTGAACAGTGGCTAGAATGAAAGAATCTGCTCACTGATCGTTAGTGAAACCTTTTTTTCTTTACAAAAAAGTAAAATTTATTTATGATAACTTGCTTTAAAAAAGAGAACTATTTAGTAAACCTTCAATTTACAAGTTAAATTTCAAAGTTTTACTCAGTTGTATACTATTTGGAATGTTTTGCAGTCTCAGTTATCTGCAGTATAAAACATGGACGTAGCTTCTGGGTCAGAAAAATGAAGCGAGTGCAGAAGTCTGAAGGCCGCCGGATGGCGATCGCTGTGGTTGCAAAAAAGACTTTTGGTCTTTTTTTGCATCCACAGTCTGTGAGAAAACAGCTTTCTGATTTGGCCTCTGTAAACACTTTCCTGTTGAGTTTATGGTCTCAGGCACTCATTTTGGGTCATATAAAAAAAATTAAGTCTGTTTTGTAAATATTGGTCATACCATGTTTGAAAAAGGACAATTATCCATGATATGGTCACTGGCAAATGGTTTGTGATTTTGAAACCAAGATGGCAACAGGACAAATGCTAATCTCGAGACTTCAGAAACTGATGGACAGCGTTTATAGTAGCTACTTTTACACTGTCTGTGGGCTCTCAAGCAATTAATCATGTAAACAGAAATGAACCTTCACTTATTTGAATGGATCTTTGGATTGCACTTCCACAAGGCTGCACTTGATGTGGTGATAGAAGCTGCACCCTCCAGATTTGACTGTGCACAGTGGGGTGTAACTGTTAAATTTGTGACTTTCTTTTTGAAACAGGGCAGCTTAGACACTCTTAGATGATCTGATAGGTACTTTAGTCGAAGCATTCTGAGGTCTTAATCTGTTGGTTTCTTGTTATCACCCCCGTAAAACGCTCTCAGTTGAGACACAAAATGATGGAAGATGTTCATAAACAGTTGAGTGAAGGCTATGAAAATATAATTGGGGCTGTTAATGCTGTTTGCAAAATCCTGCCATAATTCAATCCCATCACTTTTGATATCTCTTTTAGCATGTTTATGATCAATTGAGGATAACAACATTTGTATTTATTATTATTCTGATGTGCATAAAGGGGCAAGAAACCGCTTTAATTCCAATTGCAGTAAGTAATTTTCATTAAATGTCAATTTGTTATTAATTCAGAGCAACGCTGAAATCAAATAGTGTTCATTAATCACTGTGCCGTCCAGCGGGCTGCTAATTAAAATCTTGGGGGCGAGCTCGTTATTCACTGGCAGACCTGATTGTTAATGTCGACTCATTGTCCTCCTCCACCACGCTATCATTTATTTTCTTTGGTTTTCTTGTAAACTCTTGTTAATTATTAAATCACTTTTTTTTCGGACCCCTTGTGACAATTTTCAGATAGTCATCCGAAAGCTGCCACCGAGAGGAAACTGCCCTTTGCTTTAGGACAGTGTGCTGCAAGCGACCATATCAGAAGAGTGCTATTAAAACTACACATTTATGAATGTGAGAAAGACAGTTATGAAACAAAATGCATTTTAATATAAATTGTAAGATTTGAAAATTCTAATAATCTGCAGACTTTGCATTTTCTCTGTGCGCAAAGAGGCAGAACACATGTTGAATTCCTCCAAGTTAAAACGTGGTCAGTGCACAGCACTTTTTCAGTGCGCTGTTTGACAGTATTGAATAATTAGCAGTAGGCATTCAAACAGAGGTCTACTCCCATAGCCGTGGGCACAGAGGACCAAGGTCGGTGTCTTTGACTCACACACATCGCAGCCAGGGATATAACCTGTTTTCCCATCTCTCAATTATGCATGTTATCCAAGAGCACCCATATGTCTCTGTCAATACTTTTTTCTAGCATTCAGTGGCGGTCTGTTTGGGATTTGTGTGCGTTAAATAATGCAGTACTGAAAGGTCAGGAACGAGATGGGGAGAGGGTCAGCGCTTTGACGAGTTGCACATGGGGGGGTTGGAGCTGAGGCTCCGGGAAGCTGCCGTTAATTTCCAGGTCAGTTCCAATAATGAAATGCATACGGTAAATGTCAAACAGCACCCGTTGACGAGTAATCCACCTCCTCTGGGAAATAATGAATGGCTTTCTTTAAGACCCCAACTAACTCCACCGAACAGAGAAATCAGCATGCAGTTGAATTATGTTTAGGCACAACCAGCCTTCTCTGCGTCTTACATTCAAGTTTGTGGCTCCAGGTTCAACATGTGTGATATGAATTACAGTAAAACTATAACTGTGGGCTGATTTTAAACAAGGAAATGACATGTTTTAAAGAAACAGGACTGAATTCTTAACCTCCACAACCTTTATGTAAGTAAAGTTTATTTTATAGTTTGTTCTAAAATACTTACTGTAAAAACTTGAAGTGATTGGAAATAGTTCACCTGGCTCTGTCTAAAGCACACACACACAAAAAAAAGTCTGCTTCTACCAGCACTTCAAATGCTAAATATCACCATTTAACATGTGGATTGTTGTTAGCTCACACTGTACACAAACTGAAATGCAACAAGAACCATTTAGGTGTTTGTAGTGTGTTAAAAGCTGTAAATATATCTTGGCAACCAGCAGCCAAAGGTGCAGTGACTTCCCTGAGCCTCTGATGTTTGCTTGGCTCATAGCAACAACACAATTCCTACAAGGCAAGAAACAGTAAATCCTTGTGAAAGCACAACTTGACATTCTGTTTGTGTGCGGATTAAAAACAAACTGCAATGTGTTGACTAGTGAGTTGTAGAGACACCTGTAGGCCTATTCTGAAACTCTGAATAAATGAAAAAGTGGCTGTTTCACTCCAGTGTTTATGCAAAGCTAACTACATGCTGGCCTGAGCGTCACTCTTAGCGCAAAGCCTAGACGGCGGTATCAGTCATCTTATTCTTGTGAAAAACAAAACAAATAAGTGTATTTCACAGAATGTCAGACTTGAAAATACTTTATGCGCCACGCTGATCGCCATGCAGCCAACACACGACAGCATCTGCAGCAACAAACCATATACAAACTTATGAGAATAAATACTTCTGTTTTTCACTTTGTTAAGCCTCAAACTGTTACTGTGAAAGTTGCTGTGTGTTTTTTATTCTTCACAAAAGGCAAACGTGCATCCCCTTTAAAACACTGTCACGGCTCTTCATCATGGTGAATGAAGACACTTTGTGCCTTATCAACAGTCATATGCAGAGCACACCTCTCTTAGTTTCATTGTCATAAATTATTGAGGCGATTGTTGGGAAGAGAACAACAACACGGCTACCTTTAGTGAAAGACGCAAGCTGTAATGAAAGGGGGGAGAGGACTCAAGGTGACTCACAGACTACATTATCTTTTGGTTGCTCTGTTCCAATGTCAGCGGCAAAGACAGATTCTCCTTTCATCTATGCCCTTGTTCTGTTTTCGCGTCTGTGCGTATGTGCGGGAGAATAAAATATGCGGAAATTTGTGGGTATGCCGTATGTGTGTGCAAAATGAGAGAAGTCACCGGAGAAGCATCAGTTAGTTTGAGAGGCGTTGGGAGGGCGGGCTACTGGGGGAGGGTGGAAATGACTAACGGCCTTTTGTGTAATTAATGAGGACAGCGTTGATTTCCGCTGATAATTTAGCATGGTTGCCAGCGCTTGACTTCTGATCCCCATTTACCCTGCTCTGTCTCTATTTAGATCAGCCTAGTGTGGGAGGAGTGTGTTAACCTTGGAGAATAGACACAAATCACAGGCAGATGCACAGAAACACACAAAGCCTTATCCACGTCCACACACAGGACCCCCCCTGAAGTCGCCCACGCGGTACACACACAAACATTTATACCCCCTTCATCTATTTTGCTCCTTCTCTATTTTCACACACATACATCAACCATGTGCACACATGCAAACAAGGAAAAGGCATCTGAGTGCACACAAGCGCGCATATGCACACACACACATGCACACACACACACACACACACACACACACACATGCACACATACCCACAAGCACCTGAGGCAATGGAATAAATGCATCTGTAATGATAGCAGATAAGGACTCCCAACCAGGCCTGTAGTCATAGCTCAGTGATTTGGCTAGCAGGGAAAGGGATTGTGGGAATGAAAAACAAGCCAGTGGAAACTTCTGGGCCTCCAGGAGTCAGCAACCAAAAACCCACAGTCAGTCAGTCGGACAGAGAGGAAAGCTCCAAGGTAGTCTTTCAATATGCCGTCAGAAGCTAAGCAGAAAGTCTATTAAAACAACAACAAAAAAACTGTGCCCTTAAACATGCTAGCGAGATTCAGCATGCATTTCAAAGCAGATTGATATTCAGAGACTACTTGTCCTTTTGTACGTGGACATCTTGGTAATGATATGTTAGTGCGGTTTCTTCTGCCTAATTGCTTCCGTTAATGAAATTGCTAATCACTTTCTACTGTGACATGTTGATTTGACAGATGTTTGAAAAAGCATGCGAGGAAGCTGAGATGATGGCAGAAGCATTGATCAAAATACAGAATAGCCATTTGCATTATTTATTTATTTATTTTTGGTGGCTTATTGTATATCAGCAGCATATGATGGCTTAAGGCTCGCCATGTTCAGGGTCCTGTAAAGACTTGATTGACATGCAAGTGCCGGCATTCTTTATTCATTCACTTCTATGCAAACATCAATGGCACAAGGCTGTATCACCAGCTAGAGCTTAAACAAATGGCACGTTTCTCCCTCAGGCCTCACAGCTGACATTTCCTGGATTTATTATGCATGTGGATAGGCTGCAGGGAATTCAGGTGCAACTAGATAATACTTGAGGTATAATAGTAGGTTTGTATGTCTTACAAAAACACAAATGCCCATATGGCACAGGGGAACTTAGATGTGTTGGTCTTCAATCTTCGGGGCCTTCCTGCGACACAACCATACGCAGGCCCTTAAATATTTTCCCATCATAATTTCACTCTTGTGTATTATGAGCTATGTACTTTTTCATGCTTTTCCTTACTGTGAACATACTGTTGAAGTGTTGAAGTGATACTTCTCAAAGAAGGGGTGGGTTTCTTTTTTTCAGCGTGAATCGGCAAGCCATCCTGTCAGTGCATGCATCACTGATGCCGGGCAGTTCCCTGTTATTAAACTTTACGCACTCTAGTGCTACGTGAGAGACCCCCAACTGCCATACATTATGCATGCTGTAGGTATTTTTCAGGGGCTTTTAGTAATGAGCTCAAAGCTTGCGGTGGAGGACCCTGATGCTTTAAAGTCGGGCTCCAGCCCTGGCATCAACAACGAAGGATGTGAAATTAAAAAAGAAATCATACTACTGAGCAGTGCCATGCTGCCCCTACTCATACACCTGCCTTTGACCGTCCCCAGCCTGCAATGCCACACATGATAAGCTTCTTATTCATATGTAAAGCAGGGGCAGTGGGGTCACCCAAATGATCTTACTGCTGGACTTCTGACGAGAGCGGCTTAAAATGCCACATGAAACTCATTAATCAGGGACAAGCTGATGTTGTAGTTGTAGATGAATGCAGCAGAAGTCCTGGCTGCAGCTTAGATATGCTCTTAAAAGTGTCACATGTTGTTTCTCTCAGATGATGGTTATGTTTGCCATCACAGGAGGTCGGGATGAGCTGCACGTTAAGCAGAGCGAACGTTATAGCCACAAACACCGTGCCCATAAATCTTTAACAGAGCTGAGACATCTTTACTGTTTTTAGGAAAAGGTTTTATTAGGTACAAAGTGGGATCTCATTGCCATGTTGTCTGCATCCTAAAGCCAAAAAAACAAAACAAAAGCATCCTACCACAGTATCGTTTAAATTTCTACTCAGAGTCATATAGCCAGCATTTATCACATAAAAATATGTCAAACATCCCATCAAATCTACAATTATAAATCACCTTTACCAATAATATGGCACTTTGAGAGGAAGAGGTGGTAAAAAGAGATGGATCATCACCAAAAACAGGAGCAGGGCAAAAAAGAAATCCTGTCAAGGGTATTATGGAAGTGTCTGAGAAGGAAGGCCATAGATCAAAGCGTGGGACGGCCATTTGTTCCTGAGGAATAATAGCTGTGATGTGTGTCGGACCCGCTGACCTGCTGGAACAATAAAGCCGAGTTGCGGCTGCCTAAGAGCAATGACCTTGTGCGGTTGAAACCTGCCTGAAACAGGGAAAAAAGAGAGATGGATGGGTAGAGAGACGCATGACCAGGGAGAAACAATTACAATCTATATAAAGGCTGATTCCTGTCCGACACCGCCACTCACACTGCTGAGAGAAGATTGTCGGCTTTCTCTTAACAGTAGAGTAAGAAAAAGAGACTTTTCTTAAAGGCGTGAGGGCTGCAGGTTTCTTTTTTTTTTTTTTAAGTTAAACCACTTCTGTTCTACCCATAAAACAACTGATCCAATTTTGTCATTGTTTTTCTCTTTAGAAGACGTGAACCTTATAAACACCAAGCTGCATCAACTTTATGCTTTTATACAGATAAATTACTATAATCAGTTTTCTCTTAGAAATGTCTTTGCAACAAATATGATGCCATGCATTATATTCGTCTGTTCTCTCCATGGCTGATTTCTATAAAGATGCCCCAGACAGAATTTTAGAAGCTGGGACCACATCATAAAACAAGAAAGGTATCCAACAGCCAAGACATACGACTACTTTGTCACATCTGAAAAGTGTGAGAGAGAAATATCCAGTGTTGGGGGGAAAATGGCAAAGTACAAATCAAAGGAAAAAGCCATTCAGCCACCTCGGGGATAGGTAACAAAAGGGCTTCCACGAGCTGTGGGCTTCTTCACAGATAAAAGTCTGTCTGGGAGAGAGCGACAGACTGGTGTTCATTGTGCTACCATGGGAGGGTGCAGACAGTGGTGTGAAAGGAGCCATCAAGGTTGAATGGGTGAGAAAAGGGGATCTGTGGGAGTAAATGAAAAGGGCCTGGATCAAGCATGCCATTGGTCTCAATAGAATGAAATGACAGCACCTTGTATGGAGGTAATCTCAACATGTGACCACCAGCAACCGTGTAATCACATTGCCGAAAAGGCTGGAGAGCAGAAACATCTGTATTGGCTCTATTTTGGTACCTCATGAAACTAATCATTTTGTTGAAAAACTGTTTTGCCTACTTACCATGTTGAAAACATTAGGACAAAAAAAGATGTCTTCATTCTGACCAGTTTGTGCTGATTTTTTTTTTTTTATTGTTGCACATTCAGTATTAATTAGGAACATATCGTGCAATAATCTGTGTAGTTAATCACACTATTTTTAGGCCCAGAGTAGGTCTTTTTCTGCACCCTGTACTTGCACAATAGCATTTTTACTGCTGCTCCAAGATGTTGCAGATTGACCTGAGAAAGGAAAGCATCTTCCACAACAATGTAACAATGCAATACCAGGCTTTGCAATGCTTTGCAGCCAGAAAGCCTAAGCCTGTACCACAAATGTGCAGATACAAGTCTCCACATTGTGCTTTTAAGCCACTAGGACATTTAAAAGGGAACTAGGATGGGCACACCAAAGGAATTGATCAGCAATGCACTCCCATGAGCTGATGATGGAATAAAACAGCTGGCCAATATATAAAAGTTCCCTGTAAAGCAAAAGAGCAGGTCCCAGTCAAAAGAGGACTCTATTGCTGGTCTAGCTAACACCATCTGCACAACAGACTGCATGCACTTGCGCATTACGCCGTAGTTTCCAGTTCATAGGACAGGTTCAAGTGCTCAGCTGATGGCACACCCAAGAGTGCTGTGCAAATAGCACAGATGTACTGGTCTAGCCCAGATAACTCTAGGCAAGACTTTTCTGCTCCAGTGGACAGCGTCTCGTTTGCGTTTGGCAATATTTTTTTGGCCTCAGATTTGAGATCAAACCATTTTCATGCCTCAGCACAGGCACTGTTTTTGGGAAGTCAGACAAATGTTAATTCTATTCCTGTGGAAGTGATATCATTTGAACATCTTGAGGAAATTTCTCCAAATTTGGCACAAGCTTTCTCTTGGACTTAAAGATGAAGTGATTAGAACTGAAAGTGTAAACTGCCAGTTTGTGGAGGCATACAACTAAGAGACAGGTTCTTTCTTTCTTTATTTTTTAAGAGATAGTCTGTCTGGACCAGGTCACAAAACAATGTCCCCTCTTGCAGTCCCCCACATACCCGCGCTGCAGACTGAGGTATCCGTGACCTTTACTATACAATATCGTTGTCTCAACAATGTTTGTTTGATTGCTCTTTACTTCCTGTGGTTGAACCTCTGCTTCAGAGCATCAGTTTTAACTTATGGCATTGCTGAATTGTCTGTCAGCTCATGCTAATAAGAAACAAGCAGCAGATGCTTTCATTTTACAAGGACAATCACACTGACTCAGAACCTTTCTTGAGAACTTATAATGGTGAATTATGAAGACAGCTTGTAGTCTCTCTGCACCAGAGCCCGCTATTATATTTTATTTATTTGTTTCACTTCCCATTTGTAAAATGTCACATAAATCATATGACTTTAAACCAGTTTAAGTCTTGTGAAAAGATGCTTATTCTTTTTTTTCTTTTTTTGACTCATCCTCAGTTTTGAAACAAATTTAAATGTTGAATTTGACCACTGCCTCCACCTGAAGATAAATTGATATCCTTCAGAATTTGACAAAAGCTTTTTCTCTGCCACAAATAGTCCACTTTCAGGAAACAACTGACTACATATCTTAAGACTTAACAGCTCCTCAAGATTCATCAACTCCATCATTCATAAGTCTCGGGACAAATTGTTCTGAGCCTCTGCAAAGATCAGCTACAAAAGAACAGATCTTTAACAATTCACACTGTCATTGAAGATCAAGAAAAATTAAGCTAATTCGAAGAGGGCGGGTCAGGATTTGTCACAGTGCATGAAAGAAAAAGGTTGTGACAAAATCACAATGATGAAAGTGACAACCAGGTCTGATTATGTCTGAATGCCTTCTAATCATATCAGTCCGCACTTAAGCTCTCAGGGTAACTGATTCATAAATCAAGGGTGCATTTGTCATGAGTGCGATGGGAAGCCTCGCATGTGAAACCACAAACCTCCGACTGGCGAGTTTCGACTGGGAGGGCAGTGGTGATTCACGCTTCTGGGGACATGCTCTCTCCCCTGGCACCTTCCTCCATCTCCAGACACCAGGTGGTGTCATGACAGTCTGCTGGAATGCAAATGTGTTCTCAACAACGCCTGAACTGTTACGATTCGCCCATTTGTCACAGGATATGTTCATTACCCACAGCTTTGGGCCCAAAATTAGTGTCGGTACAAGACATCCCGGCTGTGTGATGAATCCCCTCGTTGCCTGCCTTGTCATCCCCTGTTTCAGATCGAAGGGTCTCCTTCCTCCCCTTTCCTCCCTCCTTTGCTCCTCCATGTCCTTCATATCTCCATGCTTCTGTTCTTTATTTTTTCACAAAGAAATATTAGTCAACAAAGCTGTGCACAGCAAGGGCCCAAACCACGGCTCCAGAGGACGTCACATTACCCTTCCAGATGGTGCGCTAATGTTGCAGTGGATATCAAGGTGTTCCAACTCATCATAATAAGAGGGATCCATTGGCGTCAACTGTCATTGAGTTATAACCTTGCAACAATACGTGGCATCGCGGAGGAGCGTCAGTGTGATGCCATGGTAACCTTGTCGTGAGGACAACAAAGTGACACATGTTGATAGATAGAACGCACTAAATGGTTTCATGCATGTTGTGACTAGTCAGTAACTACTAAGGGAGGTCAGGCAGAGTAATTACGCCACCTCATCTGAGGAGCTTTTATTATTCCATGCTAGGGTTATTTACATGACAGGATTAGGATCAACTTATGTCTCAGTTGAGTCAGTTCAGAAAATTAATGCAAATGTAAAACGTTATTTAAGCAGATCTTTAGAGTGAAAGGAGGACTGCAGTGTGTGCATGTGTGTGTGGGTGTGTGTGCGTGCATGTGTGTGTATAATCATATACTTGTGTTTTCGTGCTGGTGCTCAACCACTGTTGCAAACACATCTCATGCTTTTTTTGGCAGAGTTGTCACCTCTGGTAGCACAGACCAAATACCAAAGGAGAGAAAGGACACAGAGACAAACAAAACTGAATCGCTTCATAACTATCCTCTCCCTTTGCTTCAAGAGCAGACACGGCAACATTTTATGCCATGCCACCCCTGTCATATATTTACGACGAGCGTTGGAACATGTCTCCCACCGTAATGAATGCAAAGCCAGCGAGCAGACGCTCAGACATAACAGAAGGACAACAGCCCTGCCTTACACTTGCTGAAGACAACAGCGTGCGCCCCACTTTCACTTCCCCTCCTCCCTCAGTGTGGTAATGGTTTCTCTGACCTCTGTCTCCCCATTACTGTACGCTTCACCCAACATCAACCGTCAGACAGCATCACTCATCAACACACATCAGACATCATGAACACACCAGCGCCGCTGCCCATTGCCTGGTTCCCGCCGCATCAACTGGTGACAGCCGGTGTTTGTAGGATGATAGAGATGAGGGGAACTCTGTTTGAGATAGCAATGATGACCCTGATGATGACCTAATTAGTAAAGTCTTTGACAGTGCTGCACCGGAGGAGAGTAGCAGAAGAGCAGAATATATGAATTTGTAAATGCTTGGCATCTTATCATAGATCAGTTTGATCAGTCAGATGGTGTCTTTATAAACTCTGGGAAAAAATCAAGGATTTGCTTGTCTTTTCTGTGATTTATTGTCTAGAAGGCATCTCCTATGGCTGTGTTAGGAATTAGTACATATACTGGCAAACCTATTGTTTCATGGTTTTTTTTTTCCTTTTTTGTGAGAGGCAGCATAGAGGTAGTTTGTAAGGCTGCCAGAATCACAGCACATGTTTACTCCATGGGACATTTGATTCATAGCCCAGCAGCCTTTCACACTGTGTCTATAAAGTATGCCTACATAGATATGACAAATCTCTGCTAAACAAGAACACAGCCTGTACAACCCTGTTATATAACAGAAGAGATGTGACTGGAAAGAAAGAAGGAACATTTGAAGAAGGATGGTAGCAATGTAAAAAAAAAAAAAGAAAAAAAAAAGATTGCTCTGTAACTCTCAAGGTCCTTCTCACTTCTTATATTTGTATTATCTTTTTGACCCAAATTGTGATGATTTAATGTGGAATCAGTCAAATTTGCTTGAGGTATAACATTAAAAAACCCAATCTGGAGAACTTTAAATATGCTGAAAACAAACTGCTCTGCGGAATTGTAGGTTACACTTGACATTCATGTCATTGTAAGCCGCACCTTGTTCTCTTTTCGAATCCCGCAAACCAGAACAAACCGGTGTGTAGCATGTAATGGATTTCGGCTTCTAATTTCTGAAGACATAACACACAGCGTCACCTCTTGCACACATGGCTACTGCCATCCTTTCGGGAAGATTCATTAACTTAAGGAATTACTGTACAAGCGTTTGTTTTAACTGATGTCAGTCTGCTCACTTTGAATGCGTGTGGCAGCTCACAGACAGAAACCAAATGAAGAAAAAACTTTCCTTCTGTTCCTTTCTTCTTAATCAATATTACTTTCCCTCAGGGGAGGATTAAGAAAAAGGTTTCCGTGATAGTCGTACAAATTCAATTTCAAATTGAATTGTTCTTCTTGCGGGCAGGTGCGTTTTGTCACATGTGAACATTTTATCACTGATGCCATCTTGACAGTCTCCCTTGGCAATGCTCAGATGGTAGGTTATTAACACATGCTGAGAGGGAAGAAAATCCATATTCTACAACTTGTTGTTTGTCATTTTGACAGTCGTCAGCATTAACAACATAGTCAGCCTGCAGCAAACGTAGCAATTACCTCTAGACTCTCAATTAATGAGCTTTATGAAAATGTTATTATAATTGTTACAGGACCTTCTGACAAGGTGCAGTAAGGAGGAGACTCAGACAGATGCGGAAATGCAGGCAGTGAAGAGTTTATTTACAGTGAGCTGG
>JAVDPK010002429.1:501731-537535 GCA_034780415.1 Cichlasoma orientale
CTCTCTCTCTCTCTCTCTCTCTCTCTCTCTCTCTCTCTCTCTCTCTCTCTCTCTCACACACACACACACACACACACGCGTGCAAACACACATACCCACACACATGCACACAAGCAAAGAGCATCGCATGGTGTGTTTTTGTTGGGATTTTGACAAACAACAACAGTGACCTTTAAGGGAGGCGAGGCAGCATGGCTGTGATCACAGGGAATGGAAACGGAGCCAGAGTGAAATGTCAACCGTCCCTGTGGTCTTAGCACTGACGCAAAACTGCCAGAAAAGGGAGAGGAAGAGAGTTTGCATGTGTGAGTGAATGTGTTACAGTATGTGTGTTAATCTTGCAGGAGGGTGTTCTTTGTGTCAGTGAGGGAAAAATGCATCATTTGTACACGTGTGTGGCAGAAGAGTGCACAAGAGCATAAGAGAAACGAAGCTTGCACTCTTTGAGATTCATATCAGTCATTCATCTGGTAGGATTACAAAAAGAGATCATTGCACATAGCTGATGCATCATCACTTCCACTATGTCAGGGAAGTTGCATAGCAGTCAGAGATAGAGTCATTATAGTCATATGATTGATGTGTGAAATGGCATGAAAGCTATGCGGTACGGCGATGTTATGCTCTTACATTGTCCCGATAATGATGCTCTTCCATGAGGTTGTGAATGGGAATAATCTTGCATGTGGGGCAGCTGCTGAACTGCAGATGTTCTCAGCAGCATTATATGTAGCAAGCAACCTCCACCATTCATACCAATCATATCTCAAATCCAACCCTGCATAAGAAACACCAGCGTGTGGCACTAACTGAATGTCAAAATCTTTCCAGCATTTGAAATTTACACCTTCTACCAACTTCAGTGAATGCCAGATGATGCAAGAAACACAGAGGCTGATCCGCACGACTTGTAAAGCATCTACTTCAACTCCTCACTTGTTTGAGTGCACGTGGCAACTCTGCCAGTTACATTTATTAATAAGTTAAAAAAAATTGAAAAATCTAAAAACTCCATTCATGGTATGACATGAAAAATGTGATGCCAAATTTAATAGATAATGGCATCATATTCACTGACGTTTAAAGTTTATTCCATAGATAATATAAAAGACATACTGTAGCTATACTAACAGCACCCATTGGTTTCTGAAGTCCTGTTTCAAAGCTTTCAAATGAGCGTTTCTGCCATTGCCATTTTGGTTGCAAAAACCTGGATGCGAGGAGGAAGAACCAGAATGAGTGGCTGAGCCAATAAACTCAGCAGGAAAGTGTTTATAGAGGGCAACTCAGAAAAACATTTTGTCATAGACTTGTAAAGGCCTGAACATCTTTTTGCAACCACAGATACTGCTGGTAGTCTTCAGTTACAATGCAGGTTTAAGGCACTAATGCATTGCCTTCATTTTTGTGACCTGGAAGCTTTATCCATGTTTTATACTTATTATTCTTTATTCTTACATTTGATAATGTTACGGACATGAGACTATTTTTATTCCAGGTGGTCAGTTCTTTACATTACAATGTAATTCTTTCTATTTTGGAACTATTTTTGTGATGTACTATTATTGCACTTACATGTGGTTGTAAGGAAATCAAAAGTTAAGTTATGGAAGAAAGGCAGGGGTCCCTAGACAACAATTAAATTAGCAATTGATAAATAATTACATTTGATGATTAAATAAAAATACTGTCAAATGGTCCATTTGTCATGTGTCACCGCCTGGCAGTCCTTCTATCACGTGCAATGGAAAAAGTTAAGTTACCACATTGTCCCACTTGCACACTCTACTCATACTTTTTCCTTCTCTTCCCTATGTTGCATTGATGCAGCTGTGGTACTTCAAGATCTTGCTAGCTCTGTGGGAGAGGAGCAAGCTTTAAGAGGGTAACTTTTGAAAAGTCGCAGGCCATTTCAAATGTGATATTTCAAACAGCTCAGCAAATATCACTAAACAAGAACTGTTACTGCGCAGTTGTCTGCAGTTGTAATATATTTCAAAAAAGTTAATGTGTAATAACTTTAATTTCAGAGTTGGAGAACAATGTAAGAAAGAGAGGACAGGGAGATGAGGGATTATTTCAAAAGCTTCTAATTGCATGTAATTACATTCAGTGGACTTATACATGATGTTTTGCTGAGGTCATTTGGTCATTTCATATGTAATATTTAATATGGATAAATATAAGTCATATATATCAATATATATGACTTTATCAGTTTCTCACATCACTATGTAGGACTTGCATCACTCTTCTTTGCTGTAGTTAATCTCTGTTCTGGCGGTCTGGATGTTGACCGAGCCGCACACACCTTAATACTTTTCTTTGTCAACCATTCTGTTGATTTGCTGCTGTGCTTGGGATCATTGTTCTGTTTCATGACCCAGTTTTGGCCAAGCTTAAGCTGTCGGACAGCTGGCCTCACATTTGACTCTAGAATACTTTGGTATACAAAATTTTTTGGCATATAGGTCCTGTGGCTGCAAAACAAGGATAATCATCACCTCTCCACCACATCATGCATGACAGTTGGCAGGAGGTGTTTGCGCTGATTTGCCGTGTTTGGTTTATGCCAAATGTGGCGCTGTACATTATGGCCAAACATCTCCACTTCAGTCTCATCTGTCCAACGGATATTGTTCCAGAAGTCTTATGGAGGGTTCAGATACAACTTCCAAACCTAAGCCATGCTGCCATATGAGAAGCGCCTTTCTGCTGGCAACCCTTCTAAATAAGTCTTACTTGTCTAACCTTGGGGTAATTTGCTGGGACGTGCTCTCCTGGGAAGATGTATAACTTTTTTCCCCACTTGTGAATAATCTTTCTCACTGTGGAATGATGGACTTGAAAATTACCGTATAACCCTCCTGAGATTGATGGGCACCAACAATTGCTTCTCTAAGATCACTGCTGATGCCTTTCCTCCTTGGCATTGTGTTAACACACATCTGAATGCTCCAGACCAGCAATTTGCCAAAACGCCAGCTTTTATAGAGGTGGTCACGCTTGACGATAATCACTTAATCAAGTTCATTTGATTATCAGCACCTGCCTGCTACTTTCCCTCTTATTTCCTGTGGAAGCAGTAAGGTGCCCTTAGCTTTTCACACACTGCTTATAATAACAAATGCACCACGCGATATGCCATGTGTTGTTGCTCATCTGAGGTTGTATTTACTTCACTTTAAGACCTGCTAAGATAGTCATTATTACATCATGACAGGTAAAGCCTTCAAACTGAGAATGAGGGTGTACTTTCTTTTTATTGTGACTGTATTGGAGCTCACAATACAAATTTTTACATGACTTATTTTTAATTTATTGCCTCATTACACCTGAACTTCCACCATTTGCCAGAGTCCACTTTAATTTATGAATAAGGGATACCAATCTGGGAGCAACAAAGAGCTTACTGCAGGTATTTTGTAACAAACTGGTACCTAAAGGGGAAAAGTATGACCTACTAAGCAACAATGTGGTGTTTTCACAGATGAGTAGAATTTAATGTATAGAGGCATATGTATATGCCTGCAGAATTATTGCATACAAGACCAGAAAAGCCACAGATAGGCATAAATGCACAACTTTTTTCAACCATTTTACTGTTTTTTGTACTCACAAAGCCTTTGGTTTCAGTGCATTACTTTTTAAGTGGTGTCTTTTACAGGGCAACACAAGTATCCTGATAAAAACTCCAAGACATCCATGGAGAAGTGTTGTCTTTGGGACAAACTTGGGGAAGAAATGTTGCCCCCATTTTTGCTCCATTATGCACAAGCTTTATTGCTCACACACAAAAAAAATGAAGTGAGCACATAAATTTACTTTTAAACGTTGTTGACAAGAAAGAAAATGTCTGTCAGTGCTCGGACCAATGATTACTGAATGATTACTGGAGGCTACAGGGAGACTGTTCTCAAACCAATATTACCCTGTGATAATAGAATAGAAAAGATACCCATTACCGGTCAGAAGGTACCAAAACAAAAAAAAGGCCAGCTCTCCCAGGAAAACTTCTACATCAACAGTGAGGTGATACCAACTGTCCTGGAGAAGCCCAGCAAAAGCCTTGGCAGATCTTAAAGACACCCAGCAAGTTGAGCAGCTTAGGCAGGACACCATCAGTGGGCTCAAGCAAATCAACAGCACCACCCTCCCAGGGAAGTTCAAGCTCTCAGGCCAGATGGCTGGAAAAGCTGGTAAATGCACAGGTGAGGAAGTGGCTTGGCTTACCAAGATGCCTCAGCAGCATAGGATCCTATTGAGTCCTATGGGAAAAAGTGGGCCCTGCCAACTGCAGTGGCGCAGGCAAAATCGACTTTCCAGAACTGGGACATAGCGGGCCACATCCAAGAGGGCAGAGGAGGATTTGGCCTTGCCGAAGTGAGATCTGTCTGGCACACGGCAACTGCAACTGGATGCCAACTCTTCATGGTGGAGGAGGTGCACCATCAGGAGGAAGCTGCAAGGTTTACCAAGGCCTTATCCCAAGTCAGGCAGGATGAGATGGGACACAATTGAGAGGAGAACCTAGTGATAAGGTACCTGCAGAGTGAGCTTGAGAAGCTGAGGGTAACCACCAAAGCCATGCTTCCCAACACCCAGACCAAGTTCGAGCAGTTTACATCTATTGTCCGGGAGGGGGAGAAACAGGTGTCAAGACCATCACCTCCTCAACCAAACCCATTGCATGGTGTGAGGGTCTGGGAAATGTGTGTAGACTTGGACTCAGAGACTCTCATTACCATCTGAGATTGCAGCAACCAACTTGTAGCCAGATTGGTCCTCTGGTCAAAGTCCTGCCAGCGCACTAACTATCCCATGGGAGGATGCTGTGGAGGAGGTGTTAGAGGGTGCTCTACACCGACCTTGTAGCTGACACTGGATCAAGAGGCTGGAAAGCTGACGCATGTCCAGTCAGGTTGGGGTGCAGAGGGTTCATCGCACGTTCTACCACAAGTCGGAATTAGAGGGCAGGCCCAAAGAAAAGTGGTGAAAGAACTGGCAAGGATGGCAGAAAGGAGCAGTCACTGGCTGTGGTTGAAGAGGAAGAAACCCTCTGGGACCAGGTGACCACGGTGGAGGAAACCATCTGGTACACACCCAGGTCTGACCAATCTGTGGTGGGTCTGCCCCAGCAGACGGTGTCTTGTGTTAAAAAGCCAAAATATTTGAAAACACTGACGACAACTAATTATGTGCCCGGTTGTTTGCTCCATCCGGTGGTGACAAGAACATCTATACTCTGTGAAAAAGAATGCTGAATCTTCAGGGATTACGTAAGAAACCCCCAGATTGGTGCCTCTAATTCTTTGACTTCACATTCACACTATGATAGTATCGACAAATGACAGTGAACTTAAAAGAATTACATTATACATATTTAAAATACAGTACAGAGTACAGAGACATTTTGTAGAAGTACAAATACGTGTGTTAAAAAAATACTCTGGTAAAAGCTGAAGTACTTCTTTACTCAAGTAAAAGTGAAAAAGTACAGGCTCAAAGTAAGAAAGTAAAATTAGCTCTTTGAATGTCTCTACAATCTATTTTTGTGCAGAGCTAACTTAACCTTGTGCTATATTAATGTAATAAAAAACAATATTATTACATGAGAATCCAAACTTTATTCCAATCTAAATTGTAAATCTAATGAATGCACTCAGCTTGAACACTGTTCTGTAGAACATAGGCAGAGGAAAAAGAGAGAATTTAAAAATAACTCTATTTGCTTTTACCTACAGTGTAGATGGGTGACTCTGCCTCATCACCTAAACAGAAAATTTAGTATAATCAGGGGTTAAAGTGGGATTCAGCAGGTGGGGGGACCCTAAGATCGGTTGTACTGGGGAAAAGAATCCCAGCTCACAATAATTTCTATTGTGATCAGCTGCTCCTGCTAGAGGTTTACTGCTCTTTGTGGACTTACACAATAAATTAAACAAGATGTAACCCAGTATTTTACAAGCTATCTTGGCTGATTTCCATCCCCTACACTGACAATATACTGCTTATACTGTTTTTATACTGACAGCATGCAGTTGGTACAGGTTGAATTCAGTGAATGAATCTAAGCATCATCAGCTTAAATTCAAACTCATCTCTGCCACACTTGATGTAACCTAACAATGAGCATGAACACCACAGCTGCTGTGCACCAGTCCAACACAGAGCTTTACTGTAAATTCACCACAGTACGGGAAACTAACCTGTTTATCCTGCACTAAACTGCAGTATTTTCATGCAACTTTTGAGTAACGCAAAGTTGGTATACCTCAGTTTGTTTTGCAGAATGTTTCACAAAAATGTAAGCTTTAAATTTCAAAGTTATAGGATGTCACTGACTAGTCCTTACCTTTAAATCTAACCTCTCTTCTTCCTCTCTTGTCCTCTTTCGTCAATCTTTCTCCATCTCTGAGTGAACTTCTCTCTCACTCTTTTCCCTTCCTGGAAATACAGCAGCTGGACCTTTGAGCTACCTACCTACCTATTTCCTGAAGTACTGCAATCACAACTAACGGACCAAAAACATAGTTCCGGTCATTCTGGTCCGCTGTAACCTCAGAGTACAGCTCTATAAACTATGTGGTTTTGCCTCTTTCAAGTCTTTGTATGCGATAAGCCCTGGCGATGGATACGCCAGTATGATTGCCCCTCATCTGTTATTGTTCCCTACGTTTAGGCTCAGATCGATTTGAAGTTTGAAGGCGCAGTGACCGGAAATAAATTTTTTACAATGTTTTGAAATGTTTTGAACCTAAAGTAAGTAAATGTGAGTAGACAAAGTAAAGTACAGATACCTGAAAATTTTACTTAAGCAAAGTAACGTACTTCGCTACTTCCCACCTCTGTATTTGAGTTTTCAGTTTAGATTATTTAAGTTATCCAACCATTGTGCTTATTCTCCTTGGTCTTTGATCCTTGATAGTGAACTGGTAATTTTTTTAATAATTTAAGCTGCTTTCAAACTGTCGTTTCACAGAGTTCCATTAAGATTATGCTTTGATGTGCTGCAAAATAAAACAGCTACAAAAGACTTATTAGTTTTCAAATATCCAGGTGAAGGTATTAAAGTGGAAAGCTACATTTTCAAAACCTTTCATTCGAGCTTCACTTACCTCATGTGCTTTGCAAGAAGGGAGCTCAAGAGTAACCTATTTCTGACTTTCTCTTGCAGTGTAATGTAACAGAACAAGAAATGGCAACAAACAATATTCCAGTGGCCATTCATATTTTCAAAAGTACAGGGTGGGTGTTACAGCCGGCTCATTCATTTGGTTTCTTATACTTAATGAGTGTGCCACAGTGGTCTTGATATTAGCTAAGGCTTTTCTTTCCCACTAAGCAGTGAAACTATCCTCAAGGTAGTCTATATAATATTGTGCAAAATAAATAAATAAAAATACAATAAAAGAGGCGCATCATGAGGAGAGTTTAGGTTTTCCTGGCTACCTAAAAGATGCTCTTCATCTAGGTTCCACTTGATGCACACCTGTGACACTGGGACGTTTGGTAGGGCAGGCGAAGGCGTAGCATGTGGATCCTTCACAGTTTGAAGTCGAGAGCCGTCTGTTGTAGCAGTATGGATCCTGTAGAAATGTGCCAGCTGATAGAAAGGCAAG
The DNA here is from genome assembly GCA_034780415.1 of Cichlasoma orientale. Lineage (NCBI taxonomy): Eukaryota > Metazoa > Chordata > Actinopteri > Cichliformes > Cichlidae > Cichlasoma > Cichlasoma orientale. Next base: position 509,354 of record JAVDPK010002429.1, read on the forward strand.
TGGGGGGTGTCACCTTGGGGGCTTTATGCTATTTGAGACACTATGAACTGTAACTACACACACACACACACACACACACACACACACACAAAAGGAGAACAATTGCACATTCTTTTTTCCACTGTGGGAGACTTACATTTAATCAAAGGAAATTAGATTGCTGATTTTGCTTGTGGGTACTATAGAACAGTAATCAGATTGTACTGTACTGTGTCACACAATGAACTGCATCATATTGTATTTTGATCTATCATATTGTATCATACCGTGTCATATCATGGTACTTTATTGCATTGCATCACATTTAATTTCATCATATATTTGTTCTTTTTTTAAAATTGCATATAGCAATTGTTAAGAACAAAAGAACATCCAAACACATTTGCGATGAAAAGTATATACAATATTAGGCACATACACACATGCAGAGATGGGAGGTTGCTGCTCTGTTGGTGTTAATGCAGACGCTGACTCTGTCAAAGGTAAAAAGGTACTGTAAAATGTAGAACACATTTGTGGAAAGTGAGGAGCACAAACATGTGAAAGTGTGAATGCGTGTGTGTGAATGAGTGAATGAGCTCCCGGGCTGTATTGGTATTTTGAAATGTGATTGACAAGGGAGAAGTCTATTAGGTGAGATCATTAACAGAGTTGAGCCTGTTATCTCCCCAAGGCAGCCGTGAAAGGAGACAGCTGATTCACAAGGAAGCTACTGAGAATTTCAAAGGTGTCGTCTGACTGATTTGGGCCCAGGCCCACGTCACACTGAGCCAGCAAGCCAAGTTGTTCTCGAATCTGCACTGATCAATGTGCTTTCACATCCTCCTTCCTTCATTCTGTCTGTGGCTGTGCTGCTTTTTTCTGAAAAAAGTTTCTCTGTTCTTTGATTTCTTCAAGCATTTTAAGTCTCCTTTTGTTTCTACTTTGCTAACTTTGCATTTTTCTTCCTCTGTGATACAAATTGTCTTCTCCACTGTGCTGTATTTTTCAACACGCAAGAAAGTTTGCTTATACTGAACACAACTTAATCCACACAATTAAGCATATAGAGACAACTAATCAAGCTAAACTTTTGCAGAGGCGAGCCCGAAAGCAAATAAAGTTAGTTGATTTGCTTACACTGTACTTCCCATCCTTGTTTTAGCTGCATGAATATTTTATGTCCTTTTTGTTTATGGTGCATGTGAGCATTACTTGAGCAGCCATCTCCACACCATGAATTTCTTTGAATACCAAATACAGTTAACAGTGAAAACTATTCTCAGTGGCTGAATAAGATCTAAGAAATTTGACTGCAGGGGCCAGATACACTTACACCAAAAGGAACTAATAATCAAGAAATGTGTGTGTTAGTGTACTTTTGTCTAAATTTGTTGAGCGTACGTGTACAATGAACTCTGTTTGACCTTGGCTTTTCGCCAAACATTGCCGAGGGTGTGCAATGAATTCATGTGCAAGTGTCTCTGTGTGCAAATGCTAGTGTGAATACATGTGTGGCTGACTGCAGGGTTATCCATTGGCTAAGGCAAACCAAATATGACATCCAGCCACACATCCTGTCCAGAGCAACTTAACATATACACACCAACACCTGCAAAAACACTTTGAAGGTTTGTGTGTATTCTCTGAACTCTGGGCAAGACCCCAGAGGCTGTCTACTGGGCTCATTGGGCCCAGATTTAGGAGATGTGATTAAAGAGTGCAGAGGGAGTTGAGGGGGAAGCAGGAGGGGAGCTGCAGGGAACTGGTCCAATAGGAGCATTACCCAAAAGAGATTGTACTTTGCAGATGCATAAGGGATTTTTTTAACAGTCCTGGCTTGGCAAAGTCTTAGTATATGTTACCTAAAATGCAGACTGTAGTTCACATACAATTTGAAAGATCACCATAACCATTTTCAAAAAAAAAGCAGATACAATGTTGGAATTGTAAGTGCTGGATTTCAGTCCACAGAAATATGGTGCAAGATACTTTGACACGAGCAAGTCTAAATGAATCAGCAAGCTAAACACTGACCTATATTCTATGCAGTAATTTATTCAAAAGTATTTGTCATCTTTCTTTTATCCCTCTGAGCTCTTGACCTATTTTATGTGTCTTGCCTTTCGCTTGGATTCACACAAAAAGAAAATAAGATTAATATCAATGAATATATGCAATTTGTGCCCATCACTCCTCAGCTGTCTCTGTGAGAAAAAAATAATCACATCACAGATCACGTCTCAGGCAATCAGCTGTATGTGACCAAGTGCTCACTGATGCAACGGATCCTCATTCTGTGGTCTATGTTAAAAATAAATAATTCTGAAGGGCCACTTTGCAAGGCAATTAGAAAAAAATATCTTATTTTGCATAAAATTATGTCGACATCATGTTTCTGACCCTTGATTTCCTGTTTTTGTTTCATTACTCATTTACCTCGTGTGTCACTGCGGGTTTTGTTTTCATGTTTTTGGGTCTTTCCCACCTTCTGTCATTGTTTACTCTTCCTGCTAAATTAGTGTGTTAGTCCCAGTCAGCCAGTGTTCTTTATCATTTTTTTTTGTTGCCTGTGATGTATCTTTCCTTTGCTGGTTTTGTTTCTTTCCTCCGCCTGTACCTTGTGCTTTGGTTTACAATCCTGGCTTTATGCAGCTCGTATCACTAACTAAGAAATTAAAGCTCATTGGAACATGTCTGCCGTGTCCTGCCTTCAGGAACTGAACTCATTGCAACAGTAAAAACTGACAACTCATGGGCCCAGCGGACATCTTTGTTAAAGATGAAGTTTCACTTTTCTTCATCTTTGTGTTTATGTTTAGTTAGTGGGGGGAAAAAAACCCTGGTAGGGAATAGAAAGTTGTTCTGACGTTAGCATGCAGGGAAGGCTTTTAAATAGCCCAGAGCGAAAGGCACCCCAGTGTAACACAAAAATACAGCAAATAATTCATTTAGAACTCTTATTTATAACATTTATAATTTTTGAGGCCAAACCAATTATTATAATATCTTGGTTATACTGCTTAAATCTGCTAGCAATAAAACAGCAGCATCTGTGCATTAGACTTTTTATATACTGACTCTAAGTGGTAGTAACATCATAATGAGGACGTATTGGTTGATGCTTTAACATACAGTATTGGAGTAGTAATAGTATGTCATAATGCAATTAATCCTACCTGACTTCCCCAGCATTATTCTGTGTTTGAAGGTAATAATATAAATATTGCTTTTAATGCCGTGGCTAATTACCTGGAAACACTTGTGGTACTTTCCATATAATAACCGCCTGTTTCTATCCAATTTCATGTTAATAACTTATTAAATCAAACTTCAAGAAGTGTGATGATTACCTGGAAACATGTGAGGTTGTTTATGTGTAATAACCAGGAACAAATTTTTGATCATACCATAAGATCTGTGAAGGGAAACAATTTTATTGCTAGGACATCATCAGATTGTTACCATTATATTACTATAACATTATTAATTGGTTTTGCCTCATAGACATATGTTTGTTTCCATATTTTACTCCCTATTTCTGACACCCCCCCCCCCCCCCATGACCCAATTACATACTGTACATTTAAGTGTAATATAACACAGCTTAACCATTGTTGATACAAGATATTGCTTGGTTATTACTTTGGTAATAACTTTATTGCACCATTATTACCACATTATTACCAAGCTGTAATAGAAAGTGCTACCAAAGTTTTTTGGTTTTTTTTCCATTTTCAGGCTACCTGTTACCATATTTTATAAGTGGTAGCACTGATTTGAGAGGTTGAAGTACATGTGATGGTAAATCAGTCTGTGCACAAAATGATACAATAATCATTACTGCAAATGCTGAATTAAAATGTAAGCTGAGGAAAATGAAAAGGAAAAAAAAGGGAAAAAAGGGAAAAATTGTGTTTAATTCAGTAAACAGAACAGACAGGGTAGTTTAATTAGGTCTACTCACCTCCAGCTAGTTTCTTAGCCTGACATGCACACAGTCTCCTTTCTAATTACCAGTGTTATTGGTCAATATTTGGTTAATCAGTGACTCAACAGTGTAGCACACAGATTCCTTTGAAAGAGAAAAAAAAACATAAATCTCAGAAGCCCTTTACAAAAAAGCAAGGCAAGATTTTTTTCTTTGTGTGTGCATTCTAGTGTTCTGCTCCTCTTGTCAACACAAAAACATTTTCTGAAAGCAGCCTAATTATATATGAAAAAAGAAATACACTTGATTAGACATTGTTTCTCAATATCTTTACATATGCACTTACCAGTCTGCCTTTCCTCATGCATGCTGGTAACTCATACAGAGGTACAGACAGCACAATAGCAATTTCCTTAGTCTATTGAAAATGTAGCCTGAAGAGTTTCAGCATCTGTTCTTTGATTGCTCCCCTACTACTTCTCTCAGCGGCTGGCCATGTGATTTGTTTTTCTGTGTGATTCACAAACAAGCATAGAGAAATTGTTGGGGGAAGGTTCACTTAAGCCACTTTCACAAGGACTCTGCAAAAATCTCTATCAGCAACTCTGGCTTGCTTTTGTAGGTTTTCATCCTTCCTGTAGTTACGATCCCATCACATTTCAGTCACAAAATGAGTGTTGCGCACACACGCACGCACGCACGCACGTGCGCGCGCGCACACACACACACACACATAAAGCATGTAGTAATGGATATTTCAGATGCTTGTTTTAATTTGTGCTTTCATGGTTTAGACAACACAGCGAAACTCCACAACCCATCAGATTGTCTGACTGTTTGTTTGCGTACCCTACTGGCCTCTGTTGTATGTCTGTCTCTAGATTTGCCCCTGTATGCTCACATCTCAGTTATAGTAATCACTGAGATTTTGATGTGTGATGTATATCATTGGTCTTCCATAAAGCTGTCAAAAGTAAAAACACACATAATGTGTTGTTCCCTCAGCTGTTAATACAGCAGCACTACAGCAGTTCACATAAATTAGAGCAAAGTCAAATGAGTCACTTCTGTAGCCACTTGTTTTGTTCCACAGAGTAAAGTTCACTATACTAATTATTATTATTTTTGGTCAAAGCTAGTGTTTTGTAGTCTTTTCTTGGCTCTTTGGGCCAAGTTAAACACATAGTTAAGCAAATGCTCTGTGCAATTAAATTCCCTAACTAGGAGAACAGATTAAAAAAAAACAGACAGTTGCATAGTGACTTAAAAGCTCTGTGTTGATTCTTGCATTATGAGTGCTGATTTCCTCAGAGGCATAGGCTAGATGAACACATCAAGGTGTGAAATAAATAACACATGATGGGAAGTGTGTAAATACTGCATTCTCTCGACCTCCCCACACACACAACTACTGCATGTCCCTGGGATGAAAGCGGTAACTGGCATCTGAGATAAGCAAATGCCTTTGAGCAGCATCCCTCACATCTACGCCGATGCATTATTGATCATGACTTCTCATAGTATGGGGATTTTACCCGAGCTGCTAGATGCCTCTTTGTGAGCACCACCAGATGAGCTACTGTGTCTCATTGAGCAAGTTGCCTATACTGAATAAACAATTAATGAGTAGAGGAAGGTAATGGTGAAACTATGTAGAGATTGTACACATTCTTCAAAATAAGTAAACCTGCAAAGTAGCGTCTCACAGAAAACTTACAGATGTTTGAAGAAGTTAATTTTACCAAATGCATTACGGTGGTTGGAGTGTCTCCTCATTACACTGAAAGTGCATTTGCTCTTCTTTTTACCACCTTGGCAAAAAAAAGTAAATATGCGTGTTTCCAAAATGTTAAACAGAGCCTTTAATTTAGTAAATAAATGTTCCATATATTTGATTGTCCTTCTTTGTTTTTGTTTGATTTCTTTTTGTTAACCACTTGGTTTTTCATTGCTGGCTTTGAGTTTTGGTTAATTATCTTCAGTTCTCTATCACTCTCTTTCTCAAACATGCACACACACATTCACTCACAAACCACACAAATACAGTCTGTCTCTTTCTCTCAGTCCTAAATTGCAGGTAGTCCATTGCCATGATCTCCCAGTGCTACGAAAGCTGAATTTGCCTGTTCTCGTTAGCTTGGTTAAATAGTCCTGGCTATGCTTTAATTAGTGTGAAAAGATCAATGATGTATAAAGGAGGGAAATGGTTTTCAGGTTAACTCTTTGCTGTCCACTCAATCTCAGCAGCCTTTAAATTAAGAAGAAACGATCATCCAGCTTTTTCTCACCAACCTTGTAAATTATTTTAGTGTTTTGAAGATTACATCAACTACATCATCTTATTTTATCAGAAATACAGTACCGATCCTAGTTTTTGAACATTTATAGTTCTGTGCCTGAAGGTAGCATTAGTGATAACTAGACAGTGACTCATAGCTCTATGAAGAGATTTTAAATGCTGCATATCTAGGAGTGGTACAAGAGAATCTGAAGAAAGGGGGAAAAGTAAGAAAAATGTAGCTCTAATAAAGGAGAATCCTGATGTTTTAAACTGGCTAACAAAAATAGCAGGAAAAAAGAAGACACTAAAGAAATGTAGAAGGAAGTACAAAAATATGCCAAACTATAAGTAAAATCAATACCTGTTAACTAGGTATGCCATTTAAAGCACAATTATTTGCATCTGTAACAGAAGCTGAATCAATGAGTCGATGATTATAGCAATCCACACAATGGAGATGATCAATAGTTGGATTGCTGTGAATTATATGAAGGATATTGACCAATCCTAGAGCTGATGTAAATTCAGTGCATGTGAGGTTCCGCTGAACTGAGGCCTGCTGTGATCTTCCTGTCATTACAAGCCCTAATGTTATTACTTTATTACTCTATTAGAATTACTAATACTGTTTTTTTTTATAGTGGTTTGAAGTAAGGTTGGCACAGGCAGTAGTAAAGTAAAAGTGAAGATAAGGTGTATACATTGTAATACATTAGTCTTTTAAAAAAATCATATAACAGTTATTGTTCAGTATCAGACATAAAGATGGAGCCATGTGCACAAAAACCCTTTTATTAGAAAAAATAAACGGTTACATAGGTAAAGTCTCACTAAATCCATTCCTTTTCACAAGATCCTCATCTCCTACTTTCTGCTTGCTACCTCAATATTAGACTCCTCCTTCTCTCCTGTCTTATCCCCTCCTGTAGCCCTGCTCCTTCTCCTGTGCTCTTATCTGGGCTGGCACCCCCACCCCCCACTCCACCCTTCCAGCTTGTTGCTATCTCTACCAGTTGGGGTAATCCACTTCTCCCTATGTGTCTGATGCCTGCTCCACTCAGCAGTGCCCAGGATTATCTCCCCACAGCCCCCACGGCCCAGTGCCACAGCTAAAGGGAAACCCAGCACGCAGGCTGCTAAGGCTGGTTAGCTAGGTCCCACCAAGAGAGCCAAAGCTGGCGTGGCTGTCTGTGTTTGACTGTCTGTGCAGATGGGATCGTAAAGGGAGAGAAAAAGAGGGTTCACGCTGAAGCGCACATGCAGTGATATACCACAGTATGCTTTCTCTGAGGTTGTGATTGACAAGCGGGTGATGATGTTATTTAATATAAAATGTTTGCAGCTGAACAAATCGGCTGCACCAAAGTCTTCAACCAAATATGTCCTGAAATGCTGAAGGCGTGTTTTGTTTGCAAATATTTGATTTACAAATGTAATATTTTTGTATTCTTATACTGGAACAATCTTGTTACTTGACAAATAAATGCATTTAGATTATAATTCAAATGTAAGTTTATGGATTTAGTCAGCTTTAAGTCCTGTTTGTAATAAACAAATGATCAAGCCCATCATCATCATCATCATAATAATATCAGCACATGTTCATCAGCACTCAATATTTCAATATTTAATGATATCAAAGTTGTGCAGAAGCATTATGTTTGTCACCAAGGTAATGTGGTTCTCACATTGCAAAATGGCCTCTATACTGCACGATTGCGTTTTTATACAATGTCATTTTATGTAACCGTAAATGATGATGCCATAAATTTAGCCTGAATGGTTGAGCTTGTGACTTATAGTAGTAATTATTATGAGAGTGTATAATGTAATGTGCGTAACCAAAGGTTCTGAAGAGAGAGAAGGGGAAGAGTAAATATTCCTAAGCCGGTGCAGTTGTAGCCTATAGGCTGCAGTAGATTCACAGTCCATTCTGGGCTATATCTGATTTGTAATCCATATATTCCTCTTGCTGCCTTCTTATTCAAACCACTCTTCCCAAGACACTTTCCCATCCAATTTTCTCCTTTTTTCTCCCATCCGCTCCTGTCTCCCCTCCCCTCCTACCCCTTGCTGTTCAGTTTAGATTCGGGGATGGAAAGCTTCATAAACAATTTTCTCCCCTTGCCGTTGAGCCACTTTTACCCAGGCACTGTGTGAACGCCATGCCAATTTCCTGAATCCATACTTCACAGCCACCCCTTACCCCCTCACCCCCCCCATCCCACCCCGTCTTCCTTTCTCACTCCTCACTCTGTCCATCGAAACAATGTCCATGTCAAGACAATTATAACCACTGGCTGCCACACACACTAACTTGCTGTGTTTACCACCAAGGGGCTGGTGGCAGCAAAGCAATTTCCTCCTGATGTGAATGCTGTATGTCTCTCTCTCACTGTCTCTCTTTGTCTCTCTCTCATTCACAGTCTCTCATGGCTTCTCTAGCCCTGCAGACATCTGATCTCATAAGCGATATATCTGCTGTTATAGCCACTGGCACCTCCTTGCATCCGGCCACCAGCTCTGCCAGCGCTGGTTATTTCTGCTGGGAGGCTGCAGAAACGTGACAGGCACAGCAGCACCACAAACCGAAAGCCGCCAGCTCCACGCTCTGGGCTGGGTGTGCGTTGAGATTATCACCAAACCTGCGGGCTTCACCTGTTCAACTCTGCTGCCGCTCTGTCTCGCTCAACACGTTGCCATCATAGTTTCACTGGTCACACACATTCTTCTCACCCCTTCTACTCCGGGCTTAGTTACAGAAAAGAACAGCCTCACTCACACCTGTATGACACTATCCATCATGGCTGTGTGTTGTGTATCCTCTCCAGGCAGCTTCTGTCTTGTAGTTGCTATGTGTACGTGGAAATAGATTGGTACAGGAAAGGAAGAGAGAATATTAAAATCTAAAAGATTAGAAACTATATCCCCCCGTGATGTTTAAAGAATCGTATTAGAATTGTAGAATCATGTAAACACATAAACAGAAACTGAGTTGAGTATAAGGCATAAAAAAGGGGAATGCAGGCTCGCGTACCACACATAAATTCAGAGAATCCAGTCCAATTTCTTTTCTTTATTGTTATTTTTTTACTCACTTGTTCCCAAGTTTGCCCTTGAGTGAAAAAACAAATAAACAACAACAACAACAAAAAACATACATAAAGGTGCATATTTGTGTGCGTATTTGTTTATGACAATCCACTTGTGCATCTCAAAAACTTTGATCATAAAAAAATTGTTTGCATAATTTAATACAAAAAGGTAAACTTCCATATTTCCTATATTCATTAAACAAAGTGAAATATTTGAAGCCTTTTTTGCTTTAATTGTTAGCTCATGAAAATCATAAATCCTCACTCCATAACTGCTGTCTTCTTTGGTTTTCTAAGTATGAATTCTAAATGGAAACTGAGAGAACAAGGAGGGGGAAAACAGGGAGCAGCAATCCGACATTGTGTCCACGTTAGCGGGGTATTTGCACACTGAAGCCTGTGGTCGGCAAATGAGTTTGATCTCGGCTGACAGCTCTTGAGAATTCCTCATGCTTGGGTCACATGCATTTTCCTCTGGGCTATCCCAGGCGGCAGCAGGAAGTATTTGTGATTCATGCTCTAATCTCCCGCTTCACAGATGTCATATTGAGAGCCGAATTGGAGTCAAGCATTTATGGGTGTAGCTTTCAACGATGAATCCGTGGTGGCAACTTTACCTCTTTACCTCACAAACTATGTGTCATTATGGGCATACAATAAAACTAAATAAAACTTCAAATTTAAATATCCACTATTAAGGCAAACTGTGTTGCAATGAACAAAAAACAGTAGCAACAATAACGTTAATAATGACAGCAGTTAGCAATACAACGGTCACTATAAACCTGTGTTCTATTGATTCCATTGAGCTTGTTGCTTCTAGTGAAATATGGCATCGCTTTATGGAGTTTAGCACAAGTTCAATCAGGAAGACTTCCCTCTTAAATCTTTCATGCCCGCCGTTTTATTCTCCAATCAGTTAAGCCACACCTCTTGGCTTCTCCCCATAAATTCCTCTGTGTCTCACGTTGCCAGTCGGTTGAAAATTTAAGGGGCAGCTCTCTTTTGTTTTGCATTGTGCAGTCATGTAAGGTTAAAACGTTCCCCTCTCTGTCTTTTACCCGCACAGGTGCTAATAAAGGCACTTGTATTATACAAAATGAATATCTTCTGTTCATTGCTTCATCTGGGCTCTGTAAAGAAAATAATTATCTTTGCGCTGTACATGCTGCCTCTTCCACTAGATTGACTGCACCTTTGCTCTGACATTCACAAAGGAAGAAGCGTGGTCCCAATTCACCCCAGAACCCAGTTATCCCTCCATGATTCACAGTTGAGTTAGACCTGTGGCGTTCCCTTTTTAAGGGGTGTCATGATATGTGATATTGTAAGTCCTTGTCAGATGATTCAGTCCTTGCCTAGCAAGAGCACATTGGGCACACAGTGACTTTTACAGCTTCACTGAGAGTACACAATGCTTGTTTTTCTAACAATGAGGTCAAGCCTCTTACACCACAAACCCTGTGGATATTAATGAACTATGATGCTCCAAGGACCTCGCATCACCAGATCAAGTAAACTTAGAAATGCGCCCACACAGAAGACACTCAGAAATTACAGTGTCATCATGTGATCTTTGATTTCATTGTCTCAACTCCTCCTCAGCATGCACTCACCTCACTCAGCTGTATCATTAATACTCCAGACTCTGAATCCCAGACGTTTCATTTCTGTAAATAAATGTGTTTTGAAGGAAATTTAAATGCCACAGAATTGTGATTTTTATTAATATAAAGAGGAAATATTGTGCTGGAAAGTCACAAATATTCTAATGCAGAACATATTAGAAATGCACTATATTCCCAGACGTATTCGCTCATCTGCCTTCACACACATATGAACTTGAATGACATCCCATTCTTAATCCATAGGGTTTAAAATGATGTCGGCCCACCCTTTGAAGCTAACAGATTCAACTCTTCAGGAAAAGCTTTCCACAAGGTTTAGGAGAGTGTTTATGGGAATTTTTGGCCATTCTTCCAGAAGCACATTTGTGAGGTCAGACACTGATGTTGGATGAGAAGGCCTTTCTCACAGTCTCTGCTCTAGTTCATCCCAAAGGTGTTCTACCGAGTTGAGGACAGGACTCTGTGCAGGCCAGTCAAGTTCTTCCACACCAAACTCGGATGCAGCTGCTTGGCCATGGAAACCCATTCCATGAAGCTCTCTAAGCACTGTTCTTGAGATAATCTGAAGGCCACATGAAGTTTGGAGGTCTGTAGTGATTGACTCTGCAGAAAGTTGGTGACCTCTGCCCACTATGTGTCTCAGCATCTGCAGACCCCACTTTTTCATTTTATGTAGCCCACCACTTTGTGGCTGAGTTGTTGTCTTCCCCAATCACTTCCACTTTGTTGTAATACCACTCGTAGTTGACTGTGGAATATTTTGTAGCGAGGAAATTTGATGACTGGACTTGTCACACAGGTGGCATGCTATTGCAGTACCACGTTCGAATTCACTGAACTCCTGAGAGCGAGCCATTCTTTCACAAATGCTTGCAGAAGCAGTCTGCAGGCCTAGGTGCTTGGTTTATACACCTGTGACCATGGAACACCTGGATTCAATGATTTGGATGAGTGAATGAATACTTTTGGCAGTATAGTGTATATTGACACACTTGTCTAAACTTTCAGATCTTGTGGTACACTTTTCACGTCTAGTCACTAAAGCATCGTTGTATTCATATTTTTTTATTATTATTAAGTGGTGGTCTAGTTTGAATACAGAAAAAGTCGACTATGTTTATTCACATCACATCACACCAAAACCATAATCCTTCCCTAACCTCTAGTTCGTTTGTTGCCTGAACCTTAACTTGAGGACTTAACAGGACTCTAGAGACACCCCAGACGCTGGTCGCATCCTTTGTATGCACAATCTATCTCCAACCATAAATTAAAAGGATCCATATAAATAAAAAAGGTTCTGTTTTGCTGTCTGACTTTGGACTGTCTTCCCCATGACTGCACTTTAGGCTTAAAACAGTCTACACCAAACAAGTCTGTTAAAACTGTGAAAGTTTCAATTCATAAAAACTCTCTCCTTATAGGACCATTGTAACAGTAGAAGATGGAGTAATGGGGTAATATAATATTAACTACCTGGCTTTTATTGCTGCAATTGAACTCAAACCCCAAATCTCTTGTTCATGTTTTACACTTACAGTAAAGTGACAGGTTTCAAATCTACTGCGTACAAGAGAACTGTTGTGCTCTACATCCTTACATGAAGATGTTAATTGCTGTTTATGTTACTTAGATGAGGCAATAGTTTGTATGATTGTTGCTTTTCACTTGCAGTTGGCAGTCTTTATTACTTAGGGTTTTGTTACTACAAGTGCACAGATTTACCTATTTGGGAACAGAAATAGTTTTTCGTTAAAACACCAGTAAGTGAAAAAGTGCAAGTTTTTTTTTTTCTTTTTGTGACAGTTTTTTTTACAGTCACAACTGGCCAATATGATTAATCATCAACCACCTTTTATAGTTGGCCTGCGCCATAAGCGCTGGGTTGCAGAACAAACTGGTCTTTTCTCTACTGCACAGTCTGTGGCCTCACTCACTGAATGAGAACTTTCAGAAACTAATTACAGAGAAACCATCTTCATCACATTGCCATTATAAGGGGAGAGGGGATGGGCCTGCTGACTCCCTGGGCTCCTGCAGAGAGCAAGGCTCTGATACACTTAGCCGCAGCCCTGCTTTAATTGTGCAGAAAATGTGATTTGTGCCCCAGCTTCACTTTCTAGGGAAAGTGGTGTTCACAGTCAGGGGTGTTCCAGTCGCATGAATAGCTTTGCTTTTCAACCACCCAGGGACCCTTGCATGTATGTGTGCGTATGTAAGCTTGCGTGCCAATTTTTTGTCTGCCCAAGTGTGAGCGCAAAGTCATTTCATATATTCCGCTTGTCCTTCCTCAGTAAACAAGATATCACAATGTGATTACCCATTAAATGTCAATGAAAAGTTTTTTAGAAAGAAAAATAAAATAGGTAATATCCATCATTAAGAAAATAAAAAATCTAAACAAATGCAATACTTGCTCATTCCATACAAAATTGTACCTCCACTTTTTCCTGACAATAAGAAAAGGATAGACTTGCAGAATTTATAGGTGGCCTTTGAAGTGCCTCAAATATATAGTTTACCAATTTCTTTTTTTTTCTCCTTTATTTCTAAGCAACTGATCAGATAGCATGAGCGGATAAAGAGCAAATGTGGACATCAAATGTAAAGAAATCTGCTTACATATAAGCACACACGGAGAGACTGAAATGAGTGATACGAGCTTTGAAACATCTTGAGGGAGACAGAAAGAGAATTGCAAAGTGCAAGAAGGAGAGGGAGAGAACGAGGAAGAGACATATTGGCAGAGGATGAGAGAAACCGAGAGGCGGGGGCGGGTTGAGGAAGAGGAGTGGAAGAGTGAAAGAGACTGATAGGGGAAAGGAAGAAATCCTTAACATACACCCCTCACCTGGATATGGTGCTTGTGAGCTTCGCTAAAAAACTGCTGATGTGACACGAAGAGCGAGAGCTAGCTTTTCAGCGCAGAGAAAAGTGCTTACTGGCTCTTCTTGTAAAGGAGAAAGGCTTGAGGTACACGCCTCACATATCCTCTTTGTTTGGAGACTTTGCAGTGGCCAGCACTTTCTATCTCCCCCCTATCTGTTCTCCTTTTTTTTCATTTTCTTATTCATTCTGTTTGTTCTTCTTCTCCTCAACACTTTCCTGGGACACAGTTGCAACGCCTGGCAGGCTACTTTTGGATCGATTTGTTCCAGAATAATCTCTGGCAGTATAGCTTTGGCTAAAGTTTACTGTTGCTCTTCATATTAACAGTGTTTCGCTGTGGGAATGTGGCCATTGTTTGGAACTGGCAAATGTGTTTTGTTTTTGTTTTTTTCCTTTAAAAACAGGATGTTTCATCTGACACTAAAGGACCCTACTACCATGTGTTTGTTTTATTAGAGTTCTTTCACAGCAACACCCACGTGTCTTCTCCTAACTAGGGTTCAGAGAAACACAATGTAACTTTGTAATATAGATTAATTTAGATGAGATAATTATATCTGCTCCTTTAAGACTAATATTAGTTTGCACAATATGATCTTCATTTTAAATCGTGGTAATTTAAGTGCTTTGTAACACACAGGAAATGTACACCATTGCATTATCATTATGAACGATAACCTTTGCACTTTCATCTTTTTCATTCTGAAATGATTTAATTCTGCTAAGTCCTTACACAGTGACTCAAGGCTAAGGCCATCCCATGCTAACAGCTCCGAGGGTTTGGACAGAGTCACACAGCTTTAAATACATGCTAAATGGTAAATGGACTGGTTTTTATAGAGTGCTTTTCCACCTTTTCCTCCAATTCAAACGACAGAATCAGGGGTTTGCGCAGAACCTAAAATAGGACCCATCCAAGTGTTTCCAAAATGAATACTCCTCATTTGAACGCATTGTGAGCAACTTGGGGTTCAGTACCTTGCCCAAGGATACTTTGGCATGCAGACTGGAGCAGCCAGGGATCAAACCACCAATCTTCTGATTAGTAGGTGACCTGCTCTACCTCCTGAGCCACAGCCACCCTTGAGACACACAATGACAATATTAACATACAGCAATCCTAAATTGGATAAGCAGTCAAGAAAGTGGATGGATGGATGGATGGATGGATGGATGGATGGATGGATGGATATATATTTTGGGGGTCTTAACATCATATTGTAACATAAAGACAGCGGTAATGTTTATAAGCATGGAACAAATGAGAGAACATTTAAGTGGTAACAATATTTCAGTCTTGTACAAAAACACAAAGATAAACTACTCACCTATCAGAACTTCATCTTTCCTTCTTATCTCTTTACTGTTTTTTGCTTTGCTTTCTAATCATAATTTAAAATGCTGCTGTGCTGACTAACTAGTTTAAAAGAAACTCACTGAAAAACAAATTGTTACATAGTTTGACATAAATAGGTTCATGTCCATTTTGGACAAATGACAGGGAGAACGTTTGGCAAGTACCAGTAATACATTTCCCAGCATGCCCCTCTGCCTTCAAAACTTTTCAGAAAAGGTGCCTATTTTGGTCAGAGGAGTGTAAAATGACTGCGTAATACAGATAAGAAAGTCCTCCTATGTTTGGGACTCTGAGGCAACGCCCCAGCTCACCTGTGGGACGCGATGCAGATGGATGGTTGAATGGTATTTAGCAAGTTGTGTCCCCCGAGTTATTATGCAAACACTTTTTAACAATAAACACACGTACAGCTGAGGTGAACAGGAAATAGTTTTGTTAGCATTTTTGACTTAATACTAGCAACTTTAGATTCAAAGCTGGATCACCAGCATTATATCAGTTTTCCTCTCATGTTCAGTGGAAAATCAAAAAGTCAAACAATGGTTTACAAAAATGTTTACAACCTTTGCTACACATAGTGTAGCACTAGAAATTGTTGCTCCAAGAAAGGATGACTCAGCACCCAGTAACCTACAGTGGAAATTCTTCAAAGCACTAAAAAAAAGAAAAAGAAGAAAAACAAAACATTAAATTCTGGAAACAGTGAAACATTTAGTTTGTTATGAGTTCTTCTGCCTGTGGCAGTACTCCAGTAACTTACATCTTCATAGCTGCTATGAGGCTTGTTGTTATATTCAGTCCCCCAAGAGTAAGAGAGATGTATAGGTTGGCTGACTTCTTTGGGTCTTTTAAGGAGTCTAATCAGTAAAATATCAATGCAAATAAAGCTTTAGTAGTTTAGAATTCCTTAAGCAGTTGAGAATGTAAATATCTTTTTTTTTTCTTTTTCTTTCTTTTTTCCATGGGACCCTGGAAATGGTAGTCCCTGGAAACAACATGGTAAACATTGTACTTTTGTGGTAACGCGATTCCAAAATTATTAAAATAACTGTTTATGCTTATAAAGCTCAGCTGACACCTTTGAGTCACTTGAACACCGTCCATGCTGTAACTCCTGTGCAGCAGCTCGTCGTCAGGAATATGCCAGGAACCAGTCTGCTACAGCTCCTAGACAAGATCCATGCTCTCCATTAACTAAACAGTCCTTCAAGGCTGCTACAACACATTCCTGCATTAGCTAACTTAAATAGCAAAATATCTGAAATTATCATTAGCCCAGTCCAGTACTACCAGTATAAGTACTGGTTGTTTGTTGATTGGGGAGGATGCCCTCCACCAGTGCATAATTGTATAATTGCATAAATGTACATAAAAAGTCAAAAGATTGAAACACTATACAGTAAGATATCCATCATTTTAATGACAACTTCAGTACTGGATGTGTTTCAAAGAAGAGAAACAGTTATTATTGATTATTAATATTTGGCAATGGTTAATTTCCACCAATTGATCCTTTTTATATTTTGATGTCCCCTGTGCCTCTCAAAATACAAGAGAATCAGCATCCTATGGGTATCCTATGGATATCAGAGCCTCCTCTGCTATCGACCAATTTACATCTAAATTGCATCTAAAATATTTTTCCATATTTCACTGAAAGGCAAAAACTGAAAGGAAAAACTTTGGCCTCCCAGATGATCACTGAAGTTAATGGGTTTCATTGTGGGCAGCACTGGGTTTCATGCCAATCCATGCAGTAGATGCTGAGATATTTCAGTGGCCAACAAAGTGGTTTAGTGACTTTTACACCGATACTAATATCTGCTAACAGGATTTAAAATTATTGCAGTTACTGCAGATTAAGCATAAAGTGCCAGAATTGAATTTTAACATATGATGTTCCATCACCACTTGATGTAAGAGGTTGCAGTCATTTTGCTTATTTCACTGAGATCAGGTTTGCTTCTGTTCATCTCACCAGACAGTATTAAATCTAGCAACTCAATAAATTCAAAAGGATTTGGTGAAGATTGAGTGTTGGTATTTGCAAAAGAGCAAAATAATAGCCACCACCTACAAGAAAAGTACAAGGGATTTTTCCCATCTCAAGGCTTGTCTTTCCATTTCTAAACCCCTATGGTTTTGTAATCAGTCTTTCTAAACCATTTTAATCTCTTAATTCACTTGTATCACTCAAATGGCTAGCTCATTCTTTCCACCAGCGGCACTTTGTAGCTCTAATCCTCTAAACTGCAGGAGATTTCCTGACCGGCACCAACCCCAGCACACATTAAGAGACATAACCACAATATGTTCACAAGGAGAGGATAACAGCTCTCACTGGAGGGGACATTAAACTGGGCTTCTGGTCAGCAAATCTCCGGCAGGGATTCAGAGAGTATGTATAATCCCATTCTTGTTGAGACAACCCGCAATGTCTCAGTGGAGATAATTGGTGATATTTTGTCATTAGCATTGATATACTGTGGTAGTAGTTTCTAGAGAGATATATTCTTTCAGTTTGTGACCTTGGAGAAGTTTTAGGGCCGATGAAAGAAAAAAAAGCATTTTACAACAAGATTGGCTTAAATGTCACAAGCTTTAAGTTATATGTACCTGTTACATAAAGAGTGTGTACAGTAATATCTACTGTATGTGCTACGTTAGTATGCTTACAGCCAGTATATGAATTAACCTTCTTCAGTCAATTCAAGAAAACTCCTCTCTGGCTAATCTACCTACAGTAATGAGAAAAAGAAAGCACACTCCTTGTCAGTTCCAAGGTTTTATGTATCAGAACGTAATAAAAATAATCTGGTCCTTCACAGGTCTTAAAATTAGGTAAATACAACCTCAGAACAACAAAACATGACATATTACAAGATGTTATTATTTATTTAACATAAACTAAGCCAAAATGCAGGGCATTAACAAAATAATACACCCTTACTGCTTCCATAGGACTTAAGAGGGTAAGAAGCAGCTAGTCAAATACAGCAGATTAACTGATCATCAGCAAGAAGCAGAAATTTTAGCAGTTTGCTGGTCTGGTGTATTCAGGTGTGTGTTAACACAACGAAAAAGACTTAACAAGTATGGCTTGTTTAAAAGGGAAAGAAGGAAGAAATGCTCAGGCATACACCCACACACACTTATAAAGTATGCTTAAATTCAAGACTTGTGCATTTAAATAGCATTTGCAGTCATATGAAATAGAAAGTTTTCACAGGACTAAGTACTAAGTACACTTATTGTTTCCATTAAGAGGGGAAGTAGCAGCCAGATGCTGCTAATCAAATGCACTTGATTATTGATTATTTGATCATTGGTAAGTGTGACCACCACTGTATAAGCAGAGGTTTGGGGAGTTTGCTGGTCTGGAGCATTCAGGTGTTTGTTAACATAATGCCACAATCTTCCCAGGAGTGGATGTCCCAGTAAATTCACCCCAAGGTCAGACTGCGCAATACTCAGAGAAATTGCAAAAACTC
Organism: Cichlasoma orientale; assembly: GCA_034780415.1. Lineage (NCBI taxonomy): Eukaryota > Metazoa > Chordata > Actinopteri > Cichliformes > Cichlidae > Cichlasoma > Cichlasoma orientale. Next base: position 528,005 of record JAVDPK010002429.1, read on the forward strand.
AAGCGCTACATCTCAGACTCTACAGGCCTCATTTAGCATGTTAAATGTTAAAGTTCAGAACCAGGCTCAGAGAGGGGCAGTCATCTGCCACAACCGGTTGGGGCTGAGGGGAGAGACAGGACAAAAGAATGAGAATTATTAGAACAATTAGAAAGTGACTGAGCATGTATGGTTTGTTTGGAAGGGAGAAAGTGTCTTCTCTCTAAAAAGGATGTAGCAGCACAGCTTAGATTTGCAGTTGTATCTGAACAAACCACAAAACCTCTGGAACAATGTCTTTTGGACAGATTAGACCAAAGTGGAGATGTTTGACTATAATGCTCAGCGCCATGTTTGGCAAAAACCAAACACAGCGTATCAGCACAAACACCTTATACCAACTGTCAAGGTGGTGGTGGAGGTGGCTGATGATTTGGGCATAAAGAGCCAGGTCCACAGGACCTGGGCACCTTACAGTCACTGAGTTGAATATGAACTCCTCTGTATACCAAAGTATTCCAGGATCTGAATTCTTGCCTAGTCAGGTTGGTATTTTAGCAAGTTGAAAATGGTCACCTTTACCTACATTTGTCTTATGTACTGTAGTATTTGTAGGAAATTTATCATAATAATATGGAAGCAATATTGTATTTTGGTTTTGCAATCCCTGTAAAAGGACAGACCTTTTGAAATTGTCACCAGAAAAACATTTCTGATGTTTATTTGAGGTAGTGAGCCATTGCTTTATCTACTCTTTTCTCTCCAGTGAGCAAATGACCGCTGATGTCTCACCTCTGTGGGACCTGCTCACTCTCTTCCAAATACCATCCTCCTTTCATCTAATGGAGGAGGAGAAAAAAAGAGAAAATGTTTCAATGCCTCTGTCTGACGGGCAAAATAAATTGCACTTACAAGATCCAAATTACATTGTTTAACCTCAAAATGATTGGCCCAGGCCCCTCTCCCAAGGCCTGATCAGTTGGGTGATGTATGGCTTTAGTTTACTTCAGCACTGCAAATCCAGCACTGCACAGTATTCTGCAAGTCTCCAGGGCAGAGCTGGGAGGGGTTGAATGTGAACAGTGCAATGGTGCTAGATGACGTTTGATGTTTAATAAGCCCCTTTCCTTGCACTCCACTTTAATTTGGAAATATGAAGCTGCACGTGTTGAAAGAGAGGATTATTAGCTGGTGCTAATCTCTCTTTCTCTCTCCGCTCTTGTTTACTGCAGCTCTCCTCCCAAACCCTCATCCTCAATCCCAAACAGAATGAAAGAGGAAAGAAAATGACAGTGTGGGGGTTGAAACAGGAGGGAGAGAGAGAGAAAACTGAAATTGGTCTTCTTGTTTGTTGTGCCTCGTTGTGTTGTGAGCATGTAATAAGGCTCAAAATGTCACTAGTTCAATCAGGCACCCCCAGGCAGCGTGGGATTGTGGGGATTTACGTTTGTGCATTGATGAGATGTACACATCATTTTGGAGGGTTAAAAAAGCCGAATCACTCCAGAGTTTGTTGGAAGGATCGCTTTATCCTTTGCTGTTGAGTCTAACCTAAACAGATGAATACCACTTAGATAATATAACTGTCATATGATGAATGTCGTTTGTCATGAGTAGCAAGGGTGAGCAATAAATAAAGTGGAGAGAAAACTGCTCCAATATCACAAGCATGAGCGTTTGAAACAAGATGCAGTATTCAACAGCTGTCAATTTGCCTTCCAGTTTCGGGATGAAAAAAGATCTTTAATTCACCTCTCTGCTGTTCTTTTCTTTTTGTCCCCTTCTCCTAATAAAAGACCCGGCCCTGTCTCTGGCCCAGTGGTGGTATCTTTTTGCATTGTAGGAGGTGCCATCTGGAAGAGAGAAATATTAATGACAAACCCAGATCCCAGCATGTCTCACTGTTCTAATCAGCCAGCTTTTTGGTTCCACACCGCTCTGTGTTTCTGGGGAAAGGGGAGGGGCGTGGTTGGAGTAGTGTGTGTGTGTGTGTGTGTGTGTGTGTGTATGTGTGTGTGTGTGCATGCGAGAGTGTCTGGGGGTTGGTGGGCAGCATGTGTGCTAAAGCACGATTGATGCTTTGTGTAGCGACTGAATACAAATGAAGGATTTGTCAAACTGCAATATTTGGGTCCCAATAGATTACCATACGGCACCAGGGTAATTATGCACACAGTTGATTGAATGGAGTCAAAACAGGGGGAATGTGTAAACTTGTGGCTGCTGCCGCATTTGATTTCCATAGAAATGGAGTAGGTGACACAAGCTCAGACACATGCAAACACATAGACAAATGCATATGCGCAAACACGGGCGTGCGTAAATGAACGCTTACACACACAAACAGGTTGATGTGAGCGCAGCAACACAATGGCGTGCAGAGGCATACAATAATTCAAAAGCAGGCAACTTTTCAGCTAACAAAAATTGCACACACACAAATGCACACCTTTAAACATGCCGGTGGGACACAAATTAATGTTGTTATTGAAGAATTACAATGACAGATATTAGCAGTCACGTTCAGGTGAGTATTTACCCTTTATATAACAAAAACTTTTACCTGTTCACCTGCGCTGTACAGATAAGGCTCACTGCTTTTTTCTATGGATTTCATCTGAATTTTGCATCCTAATGCAGAACAAGGGCTTTTGGTAAAAATCGCAAAATGGTCTATGCATATCCAGAATGCGAAGAAGCCCCTCAAGCATGTACGGCTAGGGTCTCAGAGGAAAAACTGGTGGGTGTACTGGAGGTCATAAGCTACTGTAGATAGGAGGGTGATTTATTCAGCCGACCCCGGTTAGGGCTCAATTATTCCCTGTGGGAGAGCAATAGCCCATTCCGTCACTCTCTTTATTGTGTTCACACACATTTTGATTGTTTCCTTTTATCATTATTCCTGCAGAATTAAACACAGCATGAAATAAATGCTACTGGCAGTTCTGTTATGTATTATTGTCACATTGCAGAACTAGTGAGAGTGTGCTGCAATCATCATAAAGACTTGTGTTGTATTTTAATTCTTTCATTATCCTTATCCCTTTACGTGTCTCTTTTTCCAAGATTGAGTTCATCAATATACGGCGATTTATAGTTCCATTTCAAGTGAGTGTGTATTCTGTGGAAATGAGAATGCAGAAGTTATAAAAGAAAATAGCAAGAAAATTCCTCTGGCTCATTTTAACTTATGTAAATTTCACTGACATTTGTTCCTTTTCAAATGTTTGTTCTTCCAAAAACCCCGCCTCTACATCGTGGCCTTTTACAGCATATGCAATAATTTCAGGCTTCAGCGAAGTACAATGTAAGTATTGATCACTTGAAGGTGTGCAATCTGTAGAGAGGTTTAGGTCGTGTCACTTTTCCTTTATTTAAAGTTTGAGATATTTCAGAAATTGTTTAATACGTTCCATTCTTATTCAAATGTCACATCATAGGTGATATTTTTCTTCCAGTATGGCATTCTCCTCTGCCCATTCTGATCCCTCCCTAACAGATTCCCAAATTATGCGCTTTGAAAAACTCAATTATCAGCCCTGGCTGTTTTGAATGACTGAAATTCTTTGTTAAAAAAATGGTCTTCATCTTAAACTTTGCATGTTACTCTCTCAAGACATTCCTGTTTCTTCCTCGTATGATTTTACTGAAAGCACAAAAGAAAACAGAAGGAGATAAAAGATATAAACTAGGGATTTAAAAAAAAAAGAGTCAAATATCCCTTTTAGGAAACACAACTGAGCTCAGGTGCTCTGAAAAACTCCCCTGTTCACCTCGGCATCTGAAGAGGTTGATGTTGTCAGTGTCTCTGTCTTCCTGTGTCCTTGCTCTACAAAGGTTATCCTGTAGAATCAGATAGGATGGTGGCAGAAAAGAATCGCTTCTGTGGTCGCTGTATCACCCACGCATGGTCTATGCCACCTGTTCCCAGAGGACAGAGTGTATCCACTGTCTGTGTCTATACAACTACAGTGTTTCTGTGTGCGTGCCTGCATATTTGTGCGCACTGGTAAATGTAGTGTGTGAGAAAATGGAGCAGGTGGGGCCCCTTATATAGGAAGTGTCTACACCAATCAGCAGACACCCCCCTCAACCTTGGGATTTGGGGTCCTGCCTAAGCCTCAGTCACATCACTAACAAAGTAAAAGAGACACAGGTGCTTGTATTGAGCCTTATTTACCTCCCACTGAGCAACACAGATACGCCTTATACCAATGGCACTGCGGTCATTGCTTTACATATGGTTTTTGCTCTGAATTTTGTCTATTGGGCCACTTAGAGACTGGCAGCCTTTTTTGTTGGAGCATCTCTTGGCCAAAAGAAAAACAAACAAAAACAACAACAACAAAATATCTTCACAGTCAGAGTCCTCTACTGCAAAGTGAGTTCAATACACCCAGGGCATATATCTGTTATCTCACGTACCCTAATACTGGCAATTGTGATAAGTGGTCCAAAGAAGCTGGTTATCAACTCACTAAGTTAACCAAGGTTTTCCCCTGCAAGGGTTGTGAGTTGACCAGTCACAAACATGGGTAAATGTACTGCCAGCAGAGCAGCTAATTGTGTGTGTGAGTGGACAAGCGCTGCACAGGAGTTTGGTATTAAAAGTGTTGTGTGAATGTCTGTGTGCTTTAAACACTTTGTTCAGACTGGAAAACAGCAACTATCTTAAGAAGCTTTAGCCTATTTGAAGCCAGGAAAGAAAAATACTGACTGTAAGTTAACAGACTTATTAGTATCACAACTCTATCATTAGGATTGGGGAGAATCTGATGGATTATAATCAAATGTTAAAAAATATTAAAATCAATGTTTAAAAGACTGTTTTAATGTTTATTCTTTCAGCTGCAGGCTGAATGGTGTTTGATATTCTGAGAGTAAAGAATAAATATAAAAACAGAATTCAAACGCAGACTTATTCTGTGCACAAATTTGATATAAGGCAGTAAGTACAACTATGCGCCCTGTTTTAGGATCAGATATTAATGCTTGTAGAACAATAACGTTGTTGTAAAACTGTCTGCAGCCAATAGAAAAAAAAATCAAATCAAGGAATTAAGTTGCTTATATGTTGCATCTGCATTTATTACTCGTGTTCATTAGGGGAAAAAACAAAGAATTAAAAAAAAACTTAATCCTCCTACTTCCTGCACACAAAGGTCTGAGGGATCTTCCAGGAATGGTGATGCTGTTTTTCAGAAAACAGATTGGTCAGTGGGTGGCGATTTCATACCTGTTGATCTCTAATCTAGAACCTAAACTGCTCCCGCGCAGATTAGGTTAACAGCATAAGTTACCATGGTAAGAAGTGAACCACATTCGAAGTACAGAAACTGCAAGATTAACACTGGAATTACCTGGTTAAGACAACATCCTGCTTTGTAGTACAGGCCTCGAGTCAATGTGGATCAAAGACTATTTGTTTCCTGTTGTGAAATGATTCCACAGTGGAAATGGGATTAACAGGCAGGTTGGAATTCCAGAAATCAGCAAAAATATCAAATTAAGGATATCACATAAATAAATTAATTGATTAATAAGTGATCATTAGACTTTGGTTAATAGTTTTATTTTTAAAAATCAAAGAAATGATGATTAATAATGTTTATCAGATGGTTAATAATTGGTTTGTTAAACATTACCATGATTTTTAGTGCAAAGTTGCGTCTGATGTTTGTGAACTTTGGAAATTGTTATGTCATGTATAAGTAAACATATTTTGGATGGCTATTATGATGCCGTAACTGATATTCATAATATTTGTTTTTAACGCATTGGAATAGGCTTGGTGGTATAAATCAGAAGAAAACCTGGAATCTGTTCATGTCCTGTTTTGCTCACTGCTTTTTTACTTGTTATGTTTAAGCACTATATGCACCCATATATGAGTTCAACAATCTGTTTATAGGTTGATTTTCCTTCCAGCTGTATTTTGGTCTCTTTGGTTTTGCTTCTATTTGAGATGTTTATCAGATCCTTGCAGATGAACATGTCATCTCCACTGTGCGTCTTGTCAAAATAACTCACTTTGTTTAAAACCACCTAAAGGAAAATGTACCTGTGTAATGTGGAGCTACTTCTTGGCTCACTGGTGGAGCATGGCATCAAAAAGTTATTGAATAAAGAAGTTCTGTCTTAGAAAGGGTAAAAGAAAGACAACCCCTCTGTGAGGGATTTCAATTATGATCTTTTTTCCCTCCACCTTTGTTGCTTTAATAGAGGTCCTCGATTAATTTCAGAAAGGTTTTTTCCAATTTTTCTCCATACTTCCTCATTTTCATTAAATGTCCCTGTTGGAGCTCTGCACACTGTGCATTGCATTAGCCGGTTAGCCAAGAGAGAGCAGATACATTTGGCCGGCGTTTTATTACATCGTGTCTTTGAGATGCAATGTAAATCAGCAGGTCAGGGGGTCAGCAGAACACATTAATTCAATGCTGTGAATGAAACGATGGGAGAAGCCTTCCCTCCAAGGCTATGTTACATTCCTCATCACATGCAACAATATCTAACACTGAACAAGGACCTTTAAAAAAAAAAAGTACATGAAATTAATCTCAAATATTATACCTCTGACATTCACCAGCAGGACAAAAATATACAGAAAGCTAAAACAAAATATTCATCAGTCAATTGATACATATTATATATATAATATATATAACTGAAGCACAGAGGGATGTGTGGCTGTTGTTGGTAGTCTTACTACATGAGACAAAAAATAAAACGAAATATAACGCAAAACTAATCAAGTTAAGTCGGGTCACTTCTATTTAGTCACACTTGGGAAAACAGTGGTTGGAGATTGCTGCACGGCCAAATATATTACGACTGCGTGCAATAAACTTGAAATCTTGTTGCCTTTGAAGTGGTTCCTTAAAGACGGGGATCAGGTCTGTGACCACTTGTAGTCAGTTGCCATCTTCAGAGTGACTTTGGTGAATCAAGAACAGCAATAAGAAAGAATGAGTCTGCTATCAGTTTTCTACTGAATGCAGTCAAGAGATAATACAGATTGAATGCAATTAACTGTGATAAATGGGTGGAAATCTGTTGCCATTTATATACGCAGAAATAAATAAAAATTCAAATTAGCTGCTTACATTCAGAGTCACGCTAAAGAAACAGGAATTCAGAAATCTTCCACAAATAGTGACGTAGTTGCTGCAGGGTGGCAATTTAACTACAAAATGACACAGGCACTTGGCAGCCTTACTTTTACATAGGGGTATAATCAGAATACATCTAGTTGGCATTTGAGTGCCTTGCTGCAAAGAGACGCAGTGCAGACAAGTTGCACTTATCGGCGGAGACTGACTCAGATTGACTGCAATGTGTTGGCAACATGCCTGCATTTATTAATTAGATAGTGCTTATTTGCAAATCTTTGGTATCTGTCTGAGAGTGACTACAGTCGCTCAGTTGGGACAGCTGCCTCCCACCAGGCGACCTATGGAATCATCTTGCAATTGAAAGTGGTCACTGAGATACTGAGGCTGTTGCTACAGTCACATTAGGAACCAGTGATTGTAGCAACCTAATGGTCGACGAGTTGGTCAATGCATCTACTTGCAATTGGTTGCTGAATTAAATAAAATTCAATGCAATCACCGGGCTGCTACCAATTTTGCCTAGTTGCAGTGAGGTTGCTGTTCTATTTTTACTGTAGTGTGACTGAGCCATCAAACAATAGGAGCTGATCCATAGTCCTTAGTTTTTAAACGAGAGGGAAACACTGAGAAAAGTTGTTGGAAGGATGAACTCAGTCACCTGGAGGCAAAATATAGTTTGAGTTATAAGAGTTAAAAGATACGTGATATATTTTGGAGCTGATCCACAGAAGGACTTAAAAACAAGTAATAAAATCTCCAGTGTTCACAGGTAGTGCAATTGAGCTAAAATAGGACTGATATGTTGTCTTTTCTTTGTACCACTTAGAAGTCTAACAGCTGAATTGTGAACCAACTGCAATTGAGGAAAAGTGGAACTGGACAACCCTATATCCGTGGAGTTACAGTCTTTTCCAGTCTGAGAGGTGTTAAAGACCCGGATAATGGTTTCTTAGTGTTAAAACTACCACTCATCACGTCTATTTATGAAGCACTTTACAAAACGTGCCTTACAAATTGTTTTACAAGACCCAAAGCAGAAATTTTCATGCTTTTAAAAGCATAAACACTGTACAGTTACAGTGCTGACGGAAGCAGAGCCTTTGTGATATTAGATTCTCTTCAGCTGTCACTTAACGGTCATTTACTTCAACCACAACAAAAACTACACAATACCGAGTGTTGAGAATCAAAGTTTCAGAGACAACAACATGCATTCTAGGTACTGAAAAATGCATATCTGCCATATCTAAACAAGAAAAATATACAATAAAATATATGCTGTAGATGAAATGCACACAAATGAGAGACTGTGACTATAAATTTAGATACTAATTTAATGGAGTTACAGGAATAAAAATAGTGGTACAGTCTTTAGATGAAAATACCTAAAAATTATATATCTTCTTCTTATACATTCTGCATAAATGCATCTGGACTACAAATTTATGCAGCATATACTACTTATAAGGATTTACATGACAGATAATGCATCAAATAACAGTGGAACCTACCACAGTGCTCTAAGCAAGAATTCAGCTATCCAAAGGTAAGAAGGTGAGTACAAACTGGGGAATTTCGGTAATGCTCGTCTCAGGGAGCATTTTTGTCCATGCTCATATTCTATTTTAGAAATGCCAGACTTAACGAAGAGGGCAGTGACTCAATGAAATATCTACACAAATCTGTGCTTTGAAGTCATCTCTATCCTCTTAATTCCTGTGCATTTCACACAAACAGATGCTTTAAGCTGTTCATCAGCGTAGGTCTCTGTTTGAGTTGGTGGTTTGGCAAGGATTTTTTAAGTTTAATATTTGCCTATATCATAATAGCATTCTCCTATTGTGAATATTATTTACAGTAGACACAAAGAGAAAGAAAAAAAACCCACAAATGCATGGTATATGAATAGAAATAACATGACTGCATGCATGTATGCCTGCACTGCACAAATATGACTCTGAGGAAGGACCAAAATGTTTCTTTGAGACGCACGATAAAGAAACAAGATAAGAGAAGAAAAAACACTCAGAATGCAACTGAAATGTGTGTGCACTCATTAGCTGCATCAGTGCATTGTGCATGGGGTGCAAGTGGCTCTGTCTTTGTGTATGGTGCAGAGAGCACAGATAGGTGTGTTGGCCATGCAGCCTAATCACCTTTTGCTACAGTGAGTCCAGAGCCCACTCAGCAGACGCCCCCCTTTGGGCCGTCTCCACCAGTGCCAGCTTTCCTCTGAGTGCACGCTTTAATTAATAATCAAGCTAATTGGATTGAGATCCCCCATTGTGCAAAGGATGTGTGTGGCATGTGTGTGTGCGCTATGTATAACATGAGCACATTTGGCTGCATTAAACAGCATATGTAAGTGTGTGTGTGTGTGTGTGTGTGTGTGTGTGTGTGTGTGTGTGTGTGTGTGTGTGTGTGTGTGTGTGTGTGT
>JAVDPK010002429.1:537635-576038 GCA_034780415.1 Cichlasoma orientale
GTGTGTGTGTGTGTGTGTATTTGAGAGAGAGAGTTAGCAGCCCTTTAGATTCTGCCCTACTTATGCAAGCTAAAGATGATAGTAAAACTTGATGGTGCTCAAGAGGCAGCTCCGATTTTATAGAAATGTCTTCCTTATAGGCCATAAAACATGTACCTTTCGCTACCCTCCATACTCCAAAGGTACAATGAAGTGATAAAGCAGCACATTTATAGCATTTACTGTGTTGCATAAACACCACAGAAAAAAAAAGTTGATTTCATTTTACAGCTTAGAGGTTATGAAGGAATTAACAGAATTCTATAGAACCACTTGGTGAACATTCATCAGTCAAAAGTGTTTTGTGTTTCATTCTGTCGGTGCATTTGTTTTTGTTATTGTGGAGGACAATTGAGAGTTTAAAGTCAGTGATTCACTTCTTTCTGTACTTCCTGTCCTCTAACCTCCTGTCCTGTTCTCCTTCTCTTTTTCTCCCCTCCTCCCCAACCAGTTTGTTCTGTCCCCCCGACCCACCCACCACCACCACTACTACTCCTCGTCTCCATGTTGCACCTCATCTCCCCTTCCTCTCTCATTCTCAGAGTGGACGTTTGGAAGGGAAGGCGGTGGGTGCTGCAGGCCAGTTCTCTATATTAGATGTCAGGCCTCAGATAGAAACTCAGGCCTGTGGGTAAACACTTTGACAGCTTCTACAGAGGATATTTTGTCTGTGAAATAGAGTCTGCATTACTCCAGGTGAAAAGAGACAGGAAAAGAGACAGAGAGGCAGACGAGCAAGGAGTCTCACTCTTTCAATAGCTCTGTTTCTCGGGTGTAAGGGATTGCATTTGTTTTAAATTGGAGTACGTAAAATGCATTTACAAACCAACACATTTCTTTTGAAAATATATATTTTTTTAGCATTAATTGTTTTGGCAGCATCATGTTTTACTTCACTTATAGTACAGGTTACAGTTAGTTTAGTAGGAGTAGAATTTAGTTGGAATTTACGCAAATTAATGCGAATACTAAAATAATTTATTTTTTTAGCAGTTCACTAATAATCTTTGTATATGTTAGCAGATATCAGTTCAACAACTTTGCATGAGATTTGATGTGTTCAGACTGTAACACAAATTAATAATAGCAAATACCCCTAACACCATTTAATAACGTGAAAGTAAAATGTAGCAACCTTATTCAAGATCCCGTCTTTACGATGGTATTAAAAATCATGAGCATGTGCATGTGTGCATATGTGTGTGACACAAGGGGGAGGGCATGCAGGAAAATTTCTTGGATGTACTAGCTTCTGTATGGTAAATTAAATCTGAATGCAAATGAAGCAGTATTTCTTGACAGTTGACGATAAAACCCCTATTATATTTAATGGCATGCTTTGTGAATGTACATGAGTGGAGAGTGGCTTGCAACTCAGGCAAAACCTGTCTACAGTGACTTTGATCAGCATAGGTATGCACACTTACATATACTGTATGCATGTTATCATGTTGATAGAATTTATATGTTTAAAATTCTGTCAAGCTCAACAAAAGCTTTTAAGAAGTACACGGACGTCTTACAATGTGTTCTGAAAATCTCAACTGAACTTGTGTCCTTCAGAAACTTTTATTTTTCAGGTTCTCTGTGAGATCTCCTGGACAGCGATCATTCATATATTTCATGCTTCAGCAACAGGGCACTGAAACATTCCTCTAAATTCATTTATTGAGTGAGACGTCTCATACCCAGAGGTGTAAGGGAAGATGAACAGTTGGTGTTTTATTTAAGAGGACTTTTAATTTGCCTTTCCAAAAAGAAAGCTGTGCTTTCTAAAATATGGGCTGGTTTTCTTAATGAGGAAGGGAGTGTTCAGTGACCTGTCCCTTCGCAGCCATTTGATCTAGCACTTTGTGGAGATGCAAAGCTGGCAGTATTGGAAAAAAAAACAAAACAGATGCATCGGTCATCATACAAATATGCTCATTACAGAACCACATGGCTGCACACAAGCACCAAGCCCATTTCTTAAAAACTGTTAACTGATTTGAAGTAACCTGAGCTGCAGTTAAAAATAGTTTCTGCCATTCTTAGAAACCCTTTGTAGCTGCCCTAGTTTGGCTATTTGACTTTTTATGTCCTGTTCGAAGTAAGCCAGCAGGGGGATTTTGTATGAATATTTAATAATGGTTTACCTGTCCAATGACATGGGATTACTGCATTTACACTTGTTTTGCAGTTTTACTTGGCATCATTTTCCTCTCTTCCGTTGGATTTCTGTATCTTCCAGTCACTTTAATCGCCTCTTGACCTCTTCAACTAAAAGGATAAAAGTACACACGAAAAAGACTTTTAAAACACTATTAGACTACTAAGACTGGCATTTAAGAAACTGCTGATTGAGATTTTCCATCTCTAGGGTTTAAAGCGAATGGTCCAAAACAGAAAAAATATGCAGTGAGCAGCAGTTCTCTGTGTGAAAATGCTTTGTTGATGCCAGAGGTCAGAGGAGAATGGCCAGACTGCTTCAAGCTGATAGGGAGGAAATGGTAACTCAAATAACCACTCACTGCAACCACGTATGCAGAAGAGCATCTCTGAAGGCACAACAGTCAAATCTTAAAGCATATGGGCTTCTCCTTTCAGTTAACAGGGAACTGAGGCTAAGATTTGCATGGACTCACCAAAACTTGACAAATGAAGATTGGAAAAATGTTGCCTGGTTTGATGAATCTTGATTTCTGCTGCAAAATTTGGATGGTAGGGCCAGAATTTGGCGCAAACAGCATGAAAGCATGGATCCATCCTGCCTTGTATCAATGGTTCAAACTGGTGGTGGTGGTGGTGCAGTGGTGTCAGCCCCTTAGTACCAATTGAGCATCATTAAAAACACTACACTCTGACCACAGCTGACCATGTCCATTCCTTTATGAGAACAGTGTACCCATCTTCTGATGGCTTCTTCCAGCAGGATAATGCACCGTGTCATAAAGTCCAAATCATCTCAAACTGGTTTCCTGAAGATGACAATGAGTTTGCTGTACTCAAATGGCCTTCACAGTCATTCATGGACAAAAGTAAGTATATCGTTTCGATAAGTAAATTACTAAATCATGTAATTTAATATCTGTGGCAAGCTCATGCAGAAGAAAAAGCCATAAGAGTGTTCTGGCTCCGCATAAGAATTCAGCTTTATTAACATTAACATGCACAAAGTGAGTAATCACCACAGCAGCCTCAGTCATGGTGACCTGCTGTTAGTTACAGTGCTCTCAGCCATGAAAAAACACCAGAATTCACGTTACAATTTAACAACAATAGAGAAGCAACACAATATAACCGCAATAGGACTTTAAATTTGAACACGCACGAAGGCTTGATCAGGCCCCTCCCCCCATGTCACTACATTATTATAATCATTGTAATATAATCACTGTATAATCTTAGTTTGCAATGCTAGCATGCTAACAATGTTTATACATAAGGCATAGGTGAGACTGATGAGAATGTCGACAGGTTCGCAAGTAAATAATAAATAAACCTGATGATGGTGCTAGATAAAGTTATGAGATTTTCTGCATGAATGAGCATGACTTTCTGCAGCGCATTTAATATTAATCTATCCAATAGTTGTTGAAACACTTCACTCCAAACCACAAATAATGACCTGCTGGTGGCCACTGTTGCTGCACTGATGGATATAAATGTGCAAATGCAGCTTTTCCTTAATTTCATTTCATGACAACAGATAAAAATGGAAGAGGGGTGATGTTTGCACTGATGCAAATGGTAAAAGGAGTGAATAATTCAAAAGGCAGATAAAACAGGGAGGATTGTAGCAAGAAAATGTGATCAAATATGAAGAACAATACTTAATCAAATACACCTCAAATGAGGTGAAGTTTAATAACAGCATGTACTAGTATCTATTATAATTCATACTGAATACATATTGTTATTTCAGTCCAAAATTATTGCTCATTCTTATTTTTCTTTTTTCTTTTTTTTAAAATCCTTCTGCAAACTGCAGTTGTTTACTTGACGAGCTTCAGTGTAAGCTCTAAATAGTGTTTGCCAGTCTTAAGACTGGGTGATAATTCAAGGCTGACATAGTACCTGAATGGTTTATTAAGCTGTATGTTTTGCAGCATGCATAGAAGCGCCTTCATCCTGTGGTGATGCTCGGGGGTTGGCTCCGGCCAGGTGGAATAAGAGCAAACAAGCTGTCAGAAGTAATCTCATCTCCCAGACTCTGGACAAGTGAATGCACCAACATATCTATCCATCAGCACCCAGGGCCAGTGGTCACTCCAGCCTGAACCGGGCCACATCACAGACTGACAGAAGTGTTGGCACTGATGAGGCTTGTCTTTATAGTTCCAATGAAAGACAATTAGGCCATTTTCCAAATTTGTCTTATCCGAATGTATTGTGCCCTATATGGCCTATCAGAATTTTTAATATAAAACTACCAAGACTAACAGTTATGAAAAGGTAAATCTTTGACTGATAGTTGTTCTTGTTAGGCACAAACTGCAAGGCAAGAAACACTGTCCTTGGCCTTATTTAAGTTACTTATCATTCCCATTTATTGTTTTAGGTTCTTTATGCAATTTTGTTTACCTCCAAACAAGTAAAAAGCACAAGAGAAGACTGCAGGGACCCAAAAAAAATGAGCTGGCGTGGAATAAATATGCTTCCCTGCAAAACCCATGAGGAAATGTCCCTCCTTCAAAACCTGTTTACCAGCACAAAACATGAGCACTCTTTCTAGTTTTAATCCTCTGCTTTTGAATGACAGGATTATTTTTTGTGGCGAGAAAACATTTGAGATAAGTATCACTATCTCTTCTTCCATCACTCCAACTGCAGGTTATTGAATATCCCAGTGGAGGGGAAAAACTAATTACGAAACGTGTCTGGCTAAGAGAGTTATCTGCAAGATAGCCCGCAGTGCAGCCATGTTTTAGCCCTTTTGTTTTTTTGTTGTGCAAACTAATTAGTTTTTTTTCTCCTTTTTTTTTTAATGGAGAAATGCTCAGCTGCTCCCCAAACTAGTAATGACCTTCCATCGGAATTATGACACCAGCAGATGTAAAGCTTTTGATTAAGCCCATTTACATGGAGTCTGCACTAGTTGAGAGGTTCAGCTCTGATGCTCAGGATTATAAGTCCCATTCTGTTTTGCCGTAGGTGGACTGCTTTTCCAAATTGCTTTCATTGTGAATACTAAATCTCTCCCCAAACTTTGATGAAACCTTGAGATGATAGATTTACTTAAGTTTATGTTTCCCGTCAGAACAATTTTCTTACAAAACTCAGAATCTATCAGTTGCACATTTAAGTTTCTTAGACAGTTATTAATGTGAACTACTTCAAATATAAGCTCTTTATTTAAAAACTGAAATTGACTTGGCAAAAGTAGTGTGGATGTACTTTATTAGCTCTGTATTTTGGTCCTTAAGTTTGGGATGAAACAACACAATTAGCCGCTCTAGCGGATGACTGCACAAATCCATAAATGTTAGAGTAACACGCTAAACTCTGTATCAGTGCGAGTCAAAAAGTCATGTTGACCCCTTTTCACAACAAATTTTCCAATGAATGCCCACTGTCCTCATAAACTATGTCCATGTAAAATGTAAATCCGCTGAGAGAGAATGAGGGAAAATCATTTGAGGATGATCGCTAAAACTGGTTATCAAATGGCAACCAAATGCAAACATTTAGGCATCCAGCCATTTGGACGTGCCGCCGTTAAGTCACACATAAAACAATAGCTTAGCGTCTTTGAGATAAGCTGTTTATTTTGTTTGCTTTACCAAGACAAAGAACATATTTATAACTTTAGTGTATTCTAAATATGACACCCCCCCCCCCCAAAAAAAAAGCTTTATCAGTTGATTCATGTATATGTTATGTATATTTTTAAGGAGTGAAAAGGTTTGCACTGATTGGCTGGAGCAGTGCCGAGGTGTAAGTTATTCTGCCATTCATACCAGGGATTATATAGCTCAAACCACCCATAAACCAATGTTTTTTTTTATGGTTTCTATGAATTACTTTCACACCCATGTTGTGTTTTCATTCACTGTTTTATTTTCTTTTGTTTTCACTCTTTTATTAGGTTTAGGCAACAAAACCACTATACTCTTGGTTTTAAATAAAAAGATCATGGTTTCATTTAGAGTGCAACAGTTAATTCTTTTAAAGCTTTCCCATCGCATTATCGGGGAAACTGGTTTGAGCTGAGCTACGTAGTTGTCATTTTGGTCTTTGCTCTTTTTCGTATTTATGAACAGACATCTATAATCAAACATCTGTTCTCATTTTCTCAGCTAGAAAATAAATAATTGCATAGAGTCAGAGTGCAATTAGGTGTCAGACAGAAAGGGAAAACCAATTAATCGCTCTCCATTGAATTGTAGGCAAATTCGATACTTGTGCCTTCTTGTCAATTTCATCTGCCTAGGCTCAAAAAGTATTTGGACAAATTAAAGATGAATTTCTTTGCCTTGAGAAACTCCTGGGTCGGTTTTGCGTGATGTTTTTGGGTCATTGTCCATTTGCACAGTGAAGCTCTGTCCGATCAGTTTTTCACAGCATTTAGCTGAATCTGAGCAGAGAGCCCAGTGGCAGCCCTACATGCCTGTGCCGTAACATTGTCTCCACCATATTTGACAGATGATGTGGTTTGCTTTGGATCACGAGCTGTTCCTTTCATTCTCTATACTTTTCTCTTCCCACCACTCTGGTACAAGTTAATCTTCTTCTCATCTGTACAAAGATTTTTTTTTCAGGACTCTTCAGGCTCATTCAGATATTTTCTAATTTGACCTTCTTCATTGCAGAATTCAACAGTGATAACATCTTCCTGGAAGATGTTATGAAATACTTTTCTTAATCATGGAAATAATTCTGTCATGATCCACTTAAGTGGCCTTCTGTGTCTCCTGTGGTCTTTCAGACCATTTGGTGCAGCTGAGCTGGTCAGCTCAGTCTTTATCATTATGCACCAGGCTGTTGATTTTGTCACTCCTAAAGTTTTTGCTATCTCTCTGATATGTTTATTTTGTTTTGTTTTTTTCACTTGCATCAACATCTCCTTGACAGTTTCAGTGAAAAGATACCAAATGCAAATTCAACACCTGGAATCAAATCCAGATCTTTCATCTGCTTAATTTGTCATTAAATAATGAGGGAACAGGCCTTGAAACCGCTTGTCAGTCAACTGTACAATTACATTGTCTAAATATTAATGAGCCTTACTGTAGCTGGAGATACAATATTAAAATAATCCTTTTAGTATCATATCTCTAGCCAGCTACAGCCATTTGTTATAGCTTCAACCCTTGGCTGCATATCACAGCACCAATTGTTTCTCCTCCTGTGGGCATAGTTTACAGGGTTTGACATATTCCACTCCAGATGTCTTAACCTGTCCTTGAAGTTTTATTGCAGATATTGTTCTTTATCATCACTAATACTACCACAATTGCCCCAGAAACCTGGGGAAAAGGCAAGAATAAAAAAAAGGAAATGCAACGGGGAATGCCAGTGAAAAAGCAGGAGGTATAAAAAGAGGGTTCCTCCTATGTGTGCCACAGGACCTAACCCAGAGGGCTTATCTCCTGCGCAGTGTTGCCGATCTGTTAATGTCTGGCATCATAACTCTCTCTGCAGAGGCTGTTTGCTTTGGCTTCTGTCACAGGTTCATCATTACGCTGATAGCTAAACACTCTGCAAGGAAACAAAGTAGCCTCCCACTGGTGTAGATCATTCCCCTGATGCCAGGAAAAATACTCGGTGTACATCCATAGCACAAATACAATCCACTGAGAGAACAGAAGACCATGGCACTAATAAATTTACATAAATTCTAAAATTCATGATTCTGACTGATTTTAAATTAATGAAAATGTTTTTATTTGACATTATTACGTTTTACCCTTTTTTTGGCAGATGGAATAATTACAGTCATTACCCGACTGTGCTGTTGGATTTCCTGCTGGCTTTCTGTATAGGTCAATATTTTACATATTTACTTGGAATCAACTCCAGACCCTTTATCTGCATTATTTGTCACGGAAGAACAAAGAGAACAGGCCTCTCCTGGCCGCAAAACCGCTTGTCAGTCAATCGTCTAATTGCTTTTGAGCCTCTGTATAAAAATGTAATTCCTAAACACTTAAAGATATACTTTTGCTAAACCCTTGAATTAAATCTGAAGAGTCTGCACTGCAATCACATCTTGATTGTTTGATTTCAAACCCACTGCAGTGGTGTTGCTGAGGCAAATTTAGAACATTTTGTCATTGTCCAGATACTTGTGCCCCTGACTTTGCTGTTGCTCCAATACAGTATGCTCTTTTCATAACTTGTGGTGCAAATAACATTTTTATTTGCAAATAATGAAGTAAGGGAGTGCATGCATCTATTCATGGCTACAGATGCGAGTGGGAATACAGCTTGTGTGCATGTGTACAGTTTCACAAGTGACTGAGATTTATAGGACCGTCAGGGCTTTATAAATCTGAAGAAAAGAATGCCTGCATTTCTGCCTTTGTGTGTGCACACACTTTTAGTAGTGAATCTACACAGAGTTTATCCAGCTAGCCCACAGAGGTTAAAGCTCACCAGAATGCTATTCAGGCACCGGTGATTCATAAGTGATTAAATCTAATTGTCAGGTTATACATAATAATTCCAGGTAAGTTCATTTTTTTGTGTGCTTCAACCTGCCGTTCTTTCCAACTGATTGCGGGGAGATGCATACTCGGTAAATAAGAAAGTAATCACAAAGTATTGTCACCCAACAGCGCACACATCTTTTTTGCATTTTCGTCCCCGTTATGCAGATGTCACTAAATTTATGGTTGCTGTTTTCATCTCAAGCATTTAACTACAGAAAGAAAATGTGCCAAAATTGAGTTTTTCTGGAGTTGAAGGTAATTTCAAAGGCAACTCAGCAAGCATCACAAAACACAAAGGGTGTTTTTGTGCAAACTGGCTTATAGTTAGGAGGTTAGGAGGTATAACGTGAACATTAATGTGTGATAACGTCACTTTCAGAGATGGGTGAAGATGTAAGAGAGATAGGTTCGTTTTGAGGGGTCATCACATTAGTTAGACAAACTTGAAGGAATCTAAAGTTTGAAGTAATTTGGTGAATACATGTTTTGAAATTTAAAAAACTCCCACCTTAACCCCTGGTTGTTCATGGTGTGGTATCAGATTAGCTCGCAGCTCATTTTACACTCATACGAATCAAATGTTTTGAGATGTCACTGGGTTAAAAGGCAGGGACTTGTCTACAGCTCAGTAGAAGTCATGAGAGGTCCAACCACATTTTACTTGCTATAAAACATAAAAAATTATGATACATGCATGGCACATAGGCTTCCGTTTTGTTCCTTGTTCTGGTGTACACTGGAGACACAATGTGCAGGAGTTTGTTCGCTGTGCACTTTTGGATGAGGCTTGTCAGTTGCTATCACATTTGGCTTAAGAGGTACTGCTATTAGTGCCCTGTTCTCAGCAGGGTCAGTGCCTTTACAATGGTTTCCCTCTGCACTTATAAAGATTGCTATGTTTGTCTGGTCTCTTGTGGGAGTATAGCGAGACCTGCACCCTTTCAGAGGAGAAGACCCTGTATGAAATGGAGGTAACAAAATGCAATTAAACATGTGTTGTACCATTTGGAGGTCTGAGACAGACTTCAAATATAGTGACCTGAATGATAGGATGGCACACATGCAGTACAGCAGCTGTTTCCAGTATCACCATGGACCATGTGTACTGTTCAGATGTCCACATTTTCAGAAGCTGGAGCCGCCTCTGTAGCGAGCTCGAGTTCAGTTTGGTAGGTAAATAACAGGCGACAAGACGCAGCTGTACCGCTTTTGTCTGTAAATCATTGGTTAGAGATCCCAGAGACTATTAATGTTGTCAATGAAGCTTCCTGAAGTGAAAGGCAACAAAAAAACAAAAAAATCTGTCACAGCTCTCATGCTCTTCTGGCACCTGTCATCATTTACTGTTTTTGCAGAAGAAGAGCAGTTTCATTCTGTGGACCGATGAAGAAAATTGTATTGAATAACCCCGTTGGTCAAATATTTTTTCAGGAACTTCGAGCGGTGTGATAAATTAGGTGGCCCTGTAAATCAATAGTGCCTCCTTTCTTCATAGCTCAAAATTGGATTTGTCAAATTTGGGGCTAAAGTCCATTAAGTTCATCACACTGACTGGATATATGTTGCAGCTAACTATATGAACACGAGAGCGTGGGTGCAGGTGTGTTGGGTTGATATGTTGTTTACATTTTATCCTAATTCAGTTTTAGCTCAGCAAATCCAGTTCTTGCTGAATACTTCTTCTGACTTATTCTTTTTGATTAATATAATTATAATTATCCCTTACATTATTTGATGCACAATTATTTTGGATTTTAGCTTTAAATTTGCTTTTGGCTTGAAATTTCATGGCTGAATATTAACAGGTGTTAATTGGGTTCAGTGGCCCATAATATTCAACAGCTAACAATTATGAAAAGCTCATAAACACAAATGTTCACATTTATATTGTTCTTTCATAAATGCAATAATTATAACAATCATAATGCAACCATGATTTGGTGGTTGTACTTATACTGCTGTACTTTAAAACGCTGTCTGCATTATTTCTCACACTTTCTGACACCTACCTGTGGCAACAATTTAAAAAGAAATTCTGTCATTTCCATTTAATTTCCGTTAAAAGAAGTGTTTTCTTATCACAAAAACTTGCACCGTCTGAACAACAGTATATCACTTCACTCCTTGTCACAGCATGTTGGAGCTGCAGCGTACTTCAGTAATGTTTTAAACTGTGTTCTAATAAAAAATTCATGAACTTTGAAGTGGAAACACCACAGCAGCGATGCACTATTGAGAGTAAGATTATAAGTGGTGTTAAATCTTAATATAAATCCATGCATCCTCATACAAACAGCATCTAATTGCATAATGTGTACAGTAATGATCTACATCAGCATTTTAGGAATGCAATGTTACCACCGTGTTACCTTGCAAATCAGTTGCTTCTTACATGTCGCTACACACACAAATGGAAGGAAATGACATGCTGTCATTTGCTTTTACACAGGCTCCATTCTAACAGTCCAACTTCTGGCATGCTAATGGCTGGGAGTCTTAATTAAAATGTCAAGGTGGCGTGATGTCCCA
Source organism: Cichlasoma orientale (assembly GCA_034780415.1). NCBI lineage: Eukaryota > Metazoa > Chordata > Actinopteri > Cichliformes > Cichlidae > Cichlasoma > Cichlasoma orientale. The sequence goes on from JAVDPK010002429.1 coordinate 548,837, forward strand.
TTAAGGCTCCCCTCCCTTCCCTATTCCTTTTCTGCTTCTGATCCTCCCCAGGGACCTATTAAGTCCAGGCCAAAATGATTGAAGTTCAAAGAGGTGAGCCCGAAGGTTGGATGCTCATCGCTTCCCGCTTTGCCGTCGTCCCAGCATCCTCCATCCCTGACCTTTAGCAAGACAGCCGTCCCCACTAATGTGCTCGCATATCTAATGAGAGAGGGCTTTAGACTCAGACCTCCCTGTCAGCCATCTAGGCGATAATGCCACCAACCGTTACCGTAACTGGTCTCGCTCTACGTCCCCAGCTGTCTTTCTCTTTTCTTTACCTGTTTTGTCTCTTCTTGTCTTCTCCTTTCCAAGGAAAGGTTATTGGAAAGGACAGGCCAGTGCCCACTTTTAAAAACATCCTCCTACGGCAGTCAGAGGAGTGGCAAGGCCATTCTAATACGCCTCTCTTGTATACAAATATAATGGTTAGACAGAGTCAGTCATGGTCATGTTGTTAAAATGACCAAACATAAAAAATAGTAAAGTGACCAATTTTGTCAGGAATGTGAAGAATCCCGGTGGAGGTTAGGATATCGACCAGGAGTCCAAGGCAGCAGGTGTATAACTGCTCCACATGAAGAAATGTGGTTCAACTTGATTTTTGTTACTGATTGGTCACAGTTTTTTATAAAATGGTTCTCTTTCTATAAAAAAAAAACATGGCAAAACTGGTTGTAGAAATGCCAGCTTTCAGGATTTGAAGTGTGTGTCTTTATAGTGTGTGTCTTTAAAGTGAGTGTTGATTACATCTCGTCTTATACCCCCAGCACTTTTTCACCACAATGACAGCATACTAAAAGCATGTGCGTCTTTGGGACCCTATCCTAACCTTCCTTCTTGACCTCCCCAGAGACAATTATCTCTACCCAGCAGCCCCCCCCTCTCCACCCACTTCGTAATGGCTGTGGGTAGGATGGGGTCAAGGTAATCACTGGGCCATGCATATTTGTACCCACTCACTTCATCAGTGTGAAATTACCAACAGGGAAATCAATGAGCAGTGCCCTAATGAAAGATCTACACTTGTGCCCAATGGACCTGTTAGTTTTTATCTTTTCTCCTAATATGGTATCAATGAGGTCCCCAGATACTGTGGCTCATGTATCATACAGTCTGTGGCACTGGTGTATGAGTGCGCATAGTCGTGAAGTGATGGAAACCGGCATGCTATTTTCAAACTGTGAAAAAGGTTTAAAAAAAAATACTTTTAACCGTGCTCAAGCTTCAGTTCACGACACATCAAGCAGCAGGCTCGCTTTCATTAGCAATCAAGCTAAACAAGTTTCCACAAGCCAAGAGGGCTACATTACATTCATGCTGTAAATTAAGATGTGTTGTGTCAACAGGAGTAATACGACATTGACTGTGTTGCCAGGGAATACTATTAGTGTTTCATGGTGGTGAGAGTTTCACTTCTTTAAATGATCTGAGCTGAAGTAACCTAATAAACAACGATACTTTGTCGTTGAACAGGAGCTCTTGTAAATACAAACACATTTGTGTGTTTTGCAATGCATGACAAATATCTCACAAACTGAGCAAACAAAGGCAGGACAAAAATATAGATGTGCGAATCCTTCGGTTGGCTCTGAGTCACAGGCGTGATTTATATTTTCTGTTGGTTTTACATTTTGCAAGTTTGAACTGACGGTTTTTGGCAGACTGTGCTGCACGCTCACGACTCGCACATGCGGTATAAGATGCACAAATGCAACAGAGTGCAAACACAGACGCTGCAAACACACACAGCAGGCCCGAAATACACGTCCGCGTAACGCGCCGCTCAGGTGCGCAGTATAGACACATTGTGATACATATGCAAAAACACACAACTGCTTGGCCCCTCGCTCTGCCGCGCTCCAGCAACCCTATCTTATTAAAGCCTGTCAGCAGAGCTAGCACTATCATAAGCATTTTATTATTGACTCGGAAAATATGATAATTTGGAAATCACAGGCCGCCTCCTAAAGACTCCACCGTCACTTTCAATTTTAGCTGCTCTCCCTTCTTTTAATGGGAATGATGAGATAGCAGGAACTTCACAAGCTTCATGAGTTACACATTCTCTCCTTTCTCCCCTTGTATATTAAATTATTTATTTATCTATTTATGTTTTTTTTAATTAGTACATTATAATTGAGGTCTGTCACCTATTGCACCTTCAAAGAAAACTAAAACAAATTTAATTAAAAGTGGTATCTCCTTTCATAAGGGAAATTGAATTATGTTTGAAGTAGAAAAGATTGCAAGCTGACAATATACTTTCTTTATTAAATCAGGCTCTTTACCTTTTAGTTTACTTTTTACAGGTACCTGAAAATAATCCCAAATGTGAATTCATTTCTGGCTCCCAGTGCAGCGCCACTGCTTTTTTTTTTCTTTTTTTTTTCTGATGCGATTGTGTATGTTAAATAAGTAAATAGAATATTTGCCTGCAGTTGAAATGAAATTGAAACTGGATACACTGTATATTTCATTTTGTAAATTAAAACAGGGTTTCTGAAGAAGAGGTTACTTTACAGATAGCGGATACTAGCTGAAAATAAACCAACCAAGATACCAAACTCATCCATCCACAGATTTTTTTTTTCCCCCCCACTTCTTTTATCAGCTTCTCCCCCCCCCCCCTTTCCTCTCACAGGTCCCTCAGCATTCTGGGATTACCTCCCTATCTATTCTTTGCATTCCCAGAGGCTTGCCGTGTGATCCATAATTCAACACGTCCCCTATTTCTCGCCAAACTCGAATTTGAACTGTCCCATAATCTCCATCTGGCACTTGGAGGCTTAATCTGAGTAAACACTGTTGCTTCAATATTTTATTGACCCTCCATCTTGATAAGACATAATTGGCATTTCTAATCTGAAGTGAAAAAAAAAATCTCCAAACAGGTCCACAATTCAGCTGAGTGCTGCACTACACTGGTGGTCAATCCAAGGACCTGGAGAGGGAATAAGGAAGGAGAAGTGGACCAATATAGAGTCGAGTAATCCGTCTTTCAGAAAACATTTTTGTGTTAACAGAGGCGCTTCTATCCCCAGAATGTGCAACAGGAAGTTAGCCCTGAGCTGTAGTCTAAAACAGAAGGCTCTGTGTTTGTGTCTATACAGTGTAATTCTTACCCTTTGAAGATGTTTGGCAGGAGAAGCTACTCCACAAACAATGCTGGAGGGGAAGAGTGATTTTAAGTCTGATACAGAATAAATGGCACCCTTTCATGATTCGATACAAATCTGGTAAAAGGTACCGCAATGGTTCAATCTGTGATCCTTTATTATGCTGATCATTGTGCCTTTCGTGAATGCAGCATTTGCTTTGTGTTGGTCGTGCTTGCATTGTTTCAACTAGACTGAAAAAGACATCTTAATAGAAAACAGAGCCATAAAAATGTATTTCTTAAATAAACACTTTTGGTGGATTGTGGCCGCCTTTGCTTCTATTTTCAATTATGTGGGCCAAGGGACAAAGATATTACAAATAGCACCTTAAATGCTGCCACGCTCGCTCAGCCAGTGATGCGATTTTGAAGGTGGTTCTCTAGAAATTCACCCCCTTCTCCCCATTTTGCCTTTGATCTCGCCTGTTATTGTCATCTCACAATCCCAGTTTTGAGGGGGTGGCTTCTTGGCCCCTTGCCCATCTCCCAGGCTTTTTCTAGGCAACCTCACTCCTGGAGCAATATCCTAAAACTTCTTAAACTGTCATGAAACTTATAATTCCACTTAAAGAAAGAGCAGACTGATATTCTGTTAACAATTTAGACACCTGCATACAATTTCACACTGACTTAAACAACAGTATGTGTTAGTGGGAAGGGAATGCATCCGACAGATATGTATCCGTGCACATTTCGCATTGAAAACAGATTCCATTAGGGCCAAAGGTATTTTTCCTGGGAACAGATCTTGCGAGAGTGGAGAAAGATGGAAAATTGGCCAAGGCAAGAAGCTTAGAGCTAATGGATCAAAATTACCCCGTCACAAAGTTTGGATGAAAGCTGACAAAATTGCTTTTTTTCGCTAACCCCTTTTCTCTCCCTTCTTCTCCTCTCATACACCCCGCATCTCAATATGAAACGCAGACAGAGAAATCCATCTGTAACGCAGGCATTGTCAGCGACTCGCAATTTACACCCATCCTTCTCTGCAGCTGTTCCTGTGCTTGATGGCGTGATAAATTAATCTTTTTCCGTGCCACTGCGTCAATTCTTTTAAAAGAATACATTAAGACACGTTAGAGACATTTTTTTTTTCCTGAAGTAAACATTTTTTTTTCTATCTCCTCTTTCAGTCACCATGACAAATCATATTCTCAGATGAGGAGAGAAAAGGGGAGAAAAGGAGAATTATGAAAAAGGAGGGACAGGGATGAGGAAAAAAAACGAGAGATTTTGGGCGCAGAGCTGCAGACTCAGTCAAAGTGTGTGATTCAAGTATTTGTCAACATTTCCTGAGGGCGAATATAGTGGTCATAGCTGATCAAGCATAATGTCTGACATTCATTCTCATTGCCAGAGAGGACAGACTGACTGAGCAGCGCTCAGGTTGATTCCTGCGGTAGTACAGCCCACGGAAATCAACAGGCGACCATCATCTGAAGCACCACAAACTGTCAACTACAGCACACGTCACACCGGAGTGCTTATTGCATCTTCCATCCTAGCACAGTTTCATTGTTTAAGGATCAAAATCCCCCCCCCCAGCTGCTTCTCAAAGTTACAGCACCGGCCAGCTAAGACTCTGGTTGTAGATTCTCAAATGCATATTAATGTTTCATACAAAGAACAAACATGCACATTACTTTCCATGATTAATGCTACTGTTATGGATCTAGCTGCTCAAGTCATTTGTTGTCTTTCTGCTGCAATGTGTTGAACATTATGCACACATAAAGATACCAGTATGCTCATGTGTGAGATACGCTCTACACCACCTATTAAACAAGAAGAGGAAAGTGGAAGCGAAATAGATATAAAATAGATATAAAACCCAACTGAAGCTGACACCATATTAAGCCTTAATCCTTACATGGCACAGGCATGCGCCGGGGTTGGACTATTCGGGATCTACTTGGATTTCGACACAGTAAGGAAAGGGGTTTCAATAAGACAGCATGCAGGTTCACCTGGAAATAGATGAGAGGGATCAAGGTACTCCTGGGACAGTCAGACCTCCAACTCCCCACAGAGCAGCAGATCCTGCTGGGCAAATGGATCACTGGTTCTTTCACAACATGTTAGGCCTCTTTAAAAGGAAGAAAGGGCAAACGAGAGCACAACAAATCCATTTTACTTAAGATTTATTCACAGTGGCAGTGCGAGGGCATACTTTTCTCTTAAAGAGTTTAAAGAAAATGCTCAGGCATACACCCACACATACTTATAAAGGGTGCTTAAATTCAAGATTTCTGTATTTAAATAGCATTTACAGTCATGTGAAAAAGAAAGTTTTCACAGGACTCTGTGCATTAATAAGTACACTTTTACTGCCTACATTAAGAGAAGAAGCAGCAGCAAATGCAAGAGCTACAGGTACAGACTCTACAAGTCCATCACTTCCATTCAAAGTATGACTGCAGCAAAACACTAACGACCAAAACAATCACGAGGAGGTTTTTGCCAGCGTTTCTTCCAAGTGATAGGTAGTTGCTAGGTAGGCCCGTGTGACTGGAGCTTTTCCCAGCAACTGCCATCAATCTCCAGCAACCATTCACAACCAGTCAGGGAATACTCATTTTTCCCTCTCCACCAGTGGTTACCAGATGGTGCCTAGGCCTGAATGATTGGGGCTTTATGCAATTGAGCATACATTTTCAAATGGCAGCATTAACGTGACATGATTAGTGGTCACATACCTGCAAAACCTCAATACCAAAATATTCTAGAGACAAACTTGAGTCATGCAACTCGACAATGGTTCCAAACACATGAGCACATCTGCAACAGAATGGCTGAAAAAGAAAAGAATCAAGATTCAATTTATATGAATCTGAATATGATATTTCCTCCACATTTCCCAGATCTCAACCCAACTTGAACAGCTGTCATGTTTGGACAGATGCAGCTGATCTCCACCACTAACATAAAAGTGAGGAAATAACTGTTGGAAGAAGTGTGTCTATCCCCCCAGTATAGATTCAGAGACGTGGAAAATTAATACCAAAGAGCACCGAAGCTGTTCTGGCTCCACAGGGTGACCCAAGACTTTGCTAAAATGTCCTTTTCATTTGTCCCCCCCCCCCCCCCATGGTATGTAGCTTTTATTGTGATATTAAAAAGTGGATGGAAGGATGGACGGATGGATGGATGCATGGATGGATGCATGGATGGATGGATGGATGGATCCAGTCAGCATGGCAATATTAATTAAAGACTAAGATAATTCATTTGATTAAATGCTATGTATTTATGTTCTCCACAGTCTTGTCACATATACAGTATATTAAAAGTCCTCAAATTTGTTTCATTGTGTTATATTGTAAATTAAATTACCCGTCACATTGTTCTTACCACTGAAATTTAAAGTCAAGCTCTCTTAAATCCCATTTTCCTAAAAGCGTTTCACGCTCTGATGATACGCTGAAGCTTCAGATGTAGCGAAGCCACGTGTGAGGACCATGGATTGATTTACAACTCACCACTTTTGGGGTAAAACACATACACAGCATATGTTTTGTTAGAGTGACTCCCTAGCTCCTGTTTAAACTGGCACTATTTTCTGCTGGTTTTTTCTCTGATTTCTTAAACCCCTTTCACCTTAGGTGCTTGGTTATGAGAAACAATTTCCTCTGTGCCAGTTCCCATGGAGACTTGCTGAGACCATGGTGCAAGTGCAAGTATAGCAGTGTTAAGAAAAAAAAAGTTAAACACTGCAATACTGGTAAGCCTGGTGAAACACACACCTCATTGTCAACACGCTGAAGAAATACATCAGGTGTGTCTTTCTTGTCTAAAATGTTTCAAATTAAAAAAATAAGGAAGTGATGGCACTGTTGCAAAAGATATGTTGGCTATCAGACATTCATAGTCACACTCATGTTCATGAACTTTATGAGGTCAGACAACTCTCCTGGGACATTAGGGGGAGCGCTGACTTTTCCTGCTTGAATTTGTGTGTACCGAGTACAGTGGAAGGCTCCTGTTGCGACCAAATTAAAGGATCTTCTTTTGTTTGACAAACTCCACAGGGGAGATCAAGCGTAGGCAGAAATCATTTTGCCGCTATTTCTAAGATTTCGTTCCTTTTTTTTTTCCTTTTTTTCACAGAAGAAAGGATGTGAGGCACTGTCAAGACGAGCCCCCTGCAAAGAAGCAATTAAAAGCTCGGCCTTGTGAAGGTCTCTCTGCAGTACAGCCAGAAAAACAGCCTCGTGGTCGGGTGAAATGGAAAATGAAAAGCTTCCAACAGATTGTCACAAGTTTACCGAAACAGCGGGCATGCAATAAAGGAGACTCACACATGTTTGTCAGTGATAAAATGCATACTACAAAGTTGAAATCCATTCCTCACTAATGAAACATGCACTCATCAGACTTCAAAAGGTGGGAAGAACTGTGCTTTAGTACTCCAAGAAAATATCAGACTGCTTTTTGTGAATAAGAGAGCAGTGACAAGCGATCAAGGTTTTGGTAATCTTGCACCTTCTTGCAATCGTGTGTATCAGGGAGTACCTAAAATGCACATATGTGCTTCTGCATCAGCTGCCGATTCTGCTTTGCCAGATTTGGTTAAAACGGTCTGTTGCAGTCGATTCTGTGCCACTGATGCAATCCAGGGTAAGGTTGGCTCGCATTAAATTTCAGTTTGTCAGCTCCTTTCTTTGAGTAATTGTGTTGCCAATCATGACGGGAACTGTTTGGGAACATGTTAAACATTTATAGTAACGATGCTAAATTGTTGTCGTGGTGAATTAGCATTATCGTGCAGTCTGTGCGTAGGGTGACATAAGAGAAACTTGTCTCCGCTTGCTGCTGCCAGTTGGCGTCAAGAAATGGGGTTTTGAGACACAGAAACAGTGTGGGAGGGAAAGAGGATGAGAGAGATTTTCAGAAGAGAGGGGGCACGATTATCGCAGTACTATGACTTCAGAAGGATGATGATTTATAAAGGCAGACACGGGAGTGAGATGCAGAGAGAAGGATACAAGGATGCTGTATAAGCAGTAGGAATATGATTAAAAAGTAATGAGAGAAAAATCTGAACAAGAATTTTATAGGAAATTAAAAATGCATCACTGATATGGAATAGTGGATGAAGTAATCCCAATACCATACGGTCTGTGTGTGTAGATGTGTATTGTATGCATCGTGCTGTACATTGAATATTTATGTGTTATGTGGTAAAAAGAAGTTTCATTATGTATCATTTAAAAGCAGATGTCCAAAAGGCAAATCATTACATGGAAGGGTTTCGAATAGCTGACAACAAAAGTGGAAGACGCAGCCATTGTTCACACCCCAGACTAAAAATGTGGATGCAGGTTGGAGATACAGTATGTTCCAAACTGTTGGTACAAAATAAGCATTCATTAACAAATAGTTGCATTTCTTGCACAGTAATTTTAACAGTGGTGTGTGTCTGTCTGGAAACTGTGTATCTAAATATATGTTTTTTCCTTTGCTTTATGTTTTATTATTATTATTTTTGAAATGTTTGTCTGAGCCAAAAGGTTAATGAAACTGTAAATCTTTCACTTTTGCGCTTCATCTTTGCCGTCTTATTTTCTGTGTTACAAGTAATTTGATTTTATTTGTGTGTTTCCCATTCATGGATTTCCTGAGTCTGTGCAGGTTTTCCATGTGGCAGCCTGTAGGTACAAAGACAGTGCTTTACTCCTATTTCGGTTGGCAGTTATATCTTATCTCCTGTATAAGATTCGTATCACATGCTTCATTCACCCCTTCACAGTTTGCCATTTAGTAGGACCAGCAGGAGAAAGAAAACCTTTTCTTTTTTTAATTAAATAAATATAATTGCTTAAAATGATTCCAGTACTTAACTGGTCAGTCTGAGTGTTCATTTAAAAGTGAATGCAACTGCACTGGGGGTATTGAGCCCTGACAATTAAAAGGCCATAGCAGGATGGCTGCTATTTATGAGCAGTGGACATTTATGGGAACATATGAATGTCAACTGGGAAAAAAATGCCTTGACTAGAACAAAGTATAGAAAAACTACTCGATTAATAATCTTGATTTCTGTAGATGTCAGTGTAAGGGTATGTTCCCAAAAGCTCCTTTCCTGATGTATTCTGAGGCTAAATTATATATCTCAGTTGTTAATTACTTCCATTCATTGTTATTGCTTCATACTCATCGGGAACACAAAAAAAAAAAAGCACACAGCCACCGATTTATAGGTTTTCACTGAATCCAGTCTATACCTTTCCTTCAGCCTCCTTTTCAACCCATTCCTCTCCGTTCTGCATCCCAATTTCCTATCAAATTCTCAGCTCAGTTCAGCACACTGTATCACATGCCTCAAAGCAAACGCTACGAAAAGGAGGGACAAAATTCATATTACTTTTTGCGTTCCATGTGTCACGTCGTTAATGGACGGTGAGTGGAAGTGAAAAGCAGGAGCATTTTCGTCTTTCCTTTCTCTGTCTCTATTACACTCAGCAAGGAAGCACATGTAAATTGGCTACGAAAGAAGAGGTGGAAAACAATTATGGGAGCGATGCGCCTGAGAGAAATGAGTCTATTGCTTGACCTGTAATGAAGTGGAAAGTTGACAAGCCGGCTTTGTGCAACTCGCAGATTTGAATGCAAGGAAATGACTCTTCTGTACTGTCAACCAACAGGAAAAGATTGCCAATTATAAGTGTTGGCCTTCTCCTGGCTCCTAGCAGGCATACTGATGGGCGAGAATGGACATGAATATTCAGTGAACATGAATATTAATGCCAACAACTTATAATAATGTCTCTAACGAGAATTTAACAAACTATTAGTTAATATTAATTATACATTAACAACTGGCATTAATCATACTATAAATACATAGAAATGATAAGTGCATCATTTATGTCGCTTGTCAGTCAAATTCACAGTATCGATTTGTAATTAGACTCTTCTGCATGCTAATGCATGACTTGTCTAGATGCGATATGTAACAAGTAACTCAATAATCATATGATATCTTATAATAATCCTATAATAAGAGTTTGCGTTCTCATCTTGTACAAAAAAAAAAAAAAAAGATTGTGCCTTTTTTTGCAGAGTTGTGATCATTACAAACTACTGTTTTTCACTTAATTATCTTGGGCAGGTACACTCAATAAAGTAGCAATTGAGAGCATGTGTTCCGGTAAATAATAATACTGAAGCAGAGAAAATCTTCCTAGCGCAGAAGCATTGAATTTACCTGCCCTACAAATTACATGCACCTTGGATATCTTCACTTTTGTCTTTATGCTCAAGTTCTGCATTAACTGCATTATTTGAAGGCATGAGATGGCATACAGATGATCATTAATTAAGTAGTCACAAACAGAGGACAGTCTCATGAACTGATCCCGGCGTCCTTAAAACTGCCGTTCAAGTACACTTTGCACCATATTCCTCCCTGTTAGTGGAACTGTGGAATATCTCTGTGTCACATACAGCTGGTGCTACTGCAGCCCTTGGGATGTGGTGCTTGCCAGATTCAACACGAGGTCCCCTGTATTTGCCAGGAAGTCTCCCCCATGGAGCTCTGATTAAATATCAATTTATAAAACTCAGGTATACTCCTAAAGATTGTATTTAATCGTGTAATGTGCACCACTTCTAATTTTTTGGATATGTGGGGCATAAAACTCTGGTGTCTACATATATCTGTGTGTGTGTGCGTGTGTGTGCATTTGTGTGCGCGCTCGTGTGTGTAGCGCTGGGGCATTGTGTGCTGCTGCTGCTGCTGCTGCTGCTGCTGCTGTATCCAATTCCGGTGTATTTAACAAGATATCTCACTTCCTCTTCTTTTTTTTTCTTTTTTTTTTATCTTGATTCCATTTCTTTCCTGTACTCAGGGGAGCAGAATTCATTCACACTCGTTTTTCCTTTTTCCTTTTTCTTCTTACTCTGCTGTGCACAAATTGTTACTCAGTCCTTTCGGTGCTGCAAGAACATTCGTGAGCAAGTGATTGTCATTCAGTTTCAAATTAGTTTGGGGTGATCTACCATGCAATAAAATCTCAACATGCTGGACAGAATGACATGGCATTCAGCATGATTGTTAGCCTGAAGTTGAGGGGTTGGGTTGTCATTTACTCCCCATTCGTACAGCACAGTGTGTGTCAGCAGAACCGTTACAGCATGCTGCCTAGCATGCGGACTGTCTTGTTGGTTCTTAAGCATGATATGCTTGCATATTTACGGATACTTATTATGCATTTTGGTATCTCTCTATATGTACGTTCCCTTGTGCACACAGATTGTACTGTATAGCATACATACATACCATGATTGCCTGGTTGAATCTATATAACTGTGCATGTGCTTCTGTCTGTCTATGTGAGTGACTGACAAAAGTCCCCCCTTGAGAATAGAGGCATGACAATCACTTACCCTTCCAGTGTCATTCAGTATAGTACAGGAGCCGTTAACTTTTTAAGCCAGGCCTCTCTAACTGCAGGCCCCATGCTGTTTGGCCTCCCCTCTGCAAGACTTCAAATGGCGGTGATAGACAGGAGTCAGACCTCTATGTCTCAGCAGGGTTGTGGGGTGGAGCACTATGCCCCTGTCCCGCACTGTAGCACTGTTGGCACCGTTGGCACCTGGCTCTGACTGTGTGCCTATGCATGTGTGTGTATGTAGCCTGTTGGACACTCAGGTCGAGAAAATGCATCTTGATTGACAAGCCTCATCAGGGATAACTTAATGGCACCACCACCTAACAATTAGAAGTCATCAAGGTCCCCAATTGAATGTGGTTAATAAATAATGTATAGCCACAGTAAAACCACATAATCTGGATATCAAAAAGTCAAAGGTGGATGCATTATTAATGGGGCCAAATTGGACTTTAATAACTGTTCCACTGAATCCCACACCACAGCAGAATTCACTTATGTTAATATGCCTTTATTATTAATGGGCAGCCATTTTCTAAAATGTTAACTGACTGGGCTGCTCCAGAGGCAGTTGCCAAGATTGACGAGCATCGTGGCTGAGGAGAAAGGGGTGGGTGTAGTGGGGGCTTGCTTATTTATTTATTCACCAACCTGTAGCATGTCGGCCCATATCATTGTGTCAATAATTCCCTGGTAAAGCCATTAGGCATGATCGCAGAGGCCCAATTAACTCTGCAATATGTGAGATGACAATAGTACATCATTAGCACTATAATGGCATGCACTGCCATAGCCTCTTTAAAAACAAACATAAAGGCTATTACTGTATGTGCCATTGTCAGCGTTGTTGATCCAACCATTTTGACTTGTACTCAAATGCTCTGCTGGAGACGTGCATGTCAAGTGTTATGGGGCATTACACCAAATGTGTTTCAATGAACCACTAGGGGTTTTTCAGATTGGATGTATCATCATTAAGTCATATTTGTGATGATTGGCTAGCTGGCATCTGCATGTGATTGCTGCAGGAGACACAAATTAAGTTATACGCTGTGCTGGTGACAATATAGAGTATGTAGGCCCTATACATTTGGAAATTGGGAAGAGCAATGTAAAATGTCAGAAAGGCTACTTTGTCACCCTGATTTAAATTCATCCATTCCTCGGCTCAGTGGGAGCTCACTGCGACTTCTTAGACAATTTGGTGGAGGCATCTCTGAGGGGAACCGATAGACTAGCTAATATGTTCTCTTATGGTATTTGCATAATGTCTATGGTGCATTGCCAGTGAGCTGTTCTGCTCCAGTTCCCCGTTGTAATATATCTGGCAGAGCTTCTAAAATGCAGTTGTCACTGGCACTGGCTTACAAATCAGACAGTGAAGCTCCATCCAGAATATCAAAGAAAACATGGTTTCAAAATATTTGTTTACCATCTGCTTTTGGATTATGTGCTGCACAAATCAACTTGATAAGATTGACTTTTGTTTTTATGTGATGCACAAGTCCACATTTTTAAAAATCTTGTCAAAGGTGTTAAATGAAGAAGAAAAAGACAGAGAGAGTATAGCATTTACTTGTGCTGGCACACCAAATCAGCTTCTTCTCAAAAACTCCTCTTCCCTCACATTCTTAGGAACGTCTGTCCAACTTTGCATCACTTCTTCATGAATTATATTCTGAATGTTTATCAGGCTGAAGCTTCTTAAGCTCAACTCCAACTTTGGTTTTTACAGTAAGGTCTCTTTGTGATCCACCTCACGCTATATGTTCACATCCTGATCTTGGCTCTTTCTCTCAAGCCACTTTGATCCTAACTTACTGCAGTGTATACCATAAAAAAAAATATAAGGGAACTTGACAATCACTGTTCCAAAATCTCCAAAAGCTGGACTCAGAAACAGGTAAAACCAGGATTTACTGATATTTCAAGGGTGAATATTGTAGCGGTGGGATAGGAAATAGTGAGCAGGAGGAAGCAAGTTAAAAGGTAGTTCACAGTGAGTTGCAGCTGGAAGAGGTTGGATTCATTTAAAAAGTGTAGAGCTTGGCTGACAAGAGGCTTCCAGAGTTAGTTGAGTTCGGCAGGAAGTGTTGCTGGCCAGTGAGATGGACAACTAATACAAAACAAAGAGCCAGACAAACAGGCTTGATGGGTGGGGTTTCACTGGCATTAAGATGGACGAAGTTGGCAGGTAGCAAGCAATGGATGTGAGGTTACTAGAGAGTTGCAATAAGGCTATAAGGCCAGACCATAGAAAGAAAACTGAACTAGAACTTAACTGTTGAGTTGGTGCCACCTTGGCAAACCAAGTGATCTGGTAAGGAGTGTAGTGAAGGTTGAAGGTATTTTGGTGAAGGTAGTTTGCTGAATTATGTTGTTTATGAATGAGATTATACTGTGTGTTTTTGTATATGGATTCTTTCCATCACACCATGCCAGCAATCAACCGGTTGTTTTACTCAGTTTTGCAATTCTAGAAATCATCCAGCATTTCTGTGCTATATTTTTAAAGGAATATTTTTAGAAGAAAGTAACACTTTCTGACTTGATTTGTATTCTGGAGCAGGGATTTCATGGGAATTGGTGATGGTAGCTAGTTTTAGTCAACCAATAACCCAAAAGATGCTGAGTGGGTCTCTCCAAAGTGTGTGGCATCTTAATGATAGGAACTGCAGCCTTACTTTACTGAGAAAGAAACACAGGTGGTTGGTAATCCAATAATGACTGCAGGTTACTGACAAACTGCTTTGGTTTTTAGCCATTTGTGGGCATCCTCGACACAATCCACATAGGTACACCAAGATAGGGGTTGAGGGGAGGCAATACAGCAAAGCACTGCCTCCAAGTCTTCTCAGAAAAGAGACTAACTAATGCACCCATGAATGTGAAAAAACAAGTGCCCATGATCAGAAAAAACATCAGGAGGTATACCATAAAGACAAAAGACAGGTCTGTGATCTCCTGGGAAAAAAGAATTTAAGCAATGTCACAAAGTGAACAGCTTTGGAAAATTGATCAACTATTGGTACAAAAGATGGAGGTAACGTCAGGGTCTGAGAAGTGAAGTCAGTGTGGAGGTGGCTTTAAGAAACACCATTCTTTTGAATAGCCACCAGGGGGCGATACTCTGTGTTTGCAAAAAGACTTCCCAGTCCTACAGAAGTCTCTGGGAAAAGAGCAGTCATAGTTGACCTCTATAAACACTTTCCTGATGAGCTCAGGGGATCAGTCACTCATTTGAGGTCATACTGAATAATACATTAAGTCCATTTTATAAATTTTGGTCATGCTAAAGGAGGATCATCTGGGGTATGCTTGCAAGCTAACGGCTTGCGATTGACACGTCATTAGCCAATAAACATGAAGATTAAGAGTTAGTTGAGCCCCTCTCTCGTCACATCTGGTTGCTTAACAAGATGGCAAAAATGCTCTTCCTGAGGCTTCAAAACAGGACTTCACAGAACAACAGGTGATAGCTATACAACAGCTGTCTATCTTTTATCCAGTTCGATCACAGTACAGGAATTTTGGTTAAAAAAAATCATCTTCGGCCTTATAATCTTTTTAGGTAGGAGATGTCAGAAAACTAATATTACCGTACAATATATAACTGTAGAAATTGATGTGCAAAGTTTTGTACGCAATGACCGAAGAGGTTAAAATGTCAGTGATCTAAGCCCAGGGTGGCAAGATGTGTGAATCCACTGCAGAATCTGGGAATAAATTGACTGTAATTGACTAATTGACTCTTCATGCCCAATTCTTTGGGCATGAAGAGTCAATTAGGTTTCAAAGTCAATTAGGTTTCAAAAGAAAATGAGGATATCAAGGTAAACAAATACAAAGTTATTTAGAACATTTCTTGGTGTGTAATTTTACCAGGGCCTGGAAGACAACAGGGGCATTGATCAAGCTGAAAGGCATCACTAGAGAGTCATAGTTCCCTAATCAAGACTTGATAACCATCTTCCCCTCATCTCCTTCTCTGATTTCAACCAGGTTATATCATTCTCAGAGTAAAGCTTGGCAAAGACTGGTCACCTTTAAGTGGCTTCAGCTGATTATTGCAGTGGATATTTGTTAACAGGCGGTCATTACAAGTCCAAGAAAAAAACTATTCACTACCCATTAAAAAAAACTGCATATTGATTCATATTTTCATACTTGTGTGAAGGTAAAAAAACCAAGAATACCCTTTATTTTCTAACCTCACGTCAGTTTCAATAGCTCAGAATATGCACTATGCTTTAAAAAAGAAGAAAACAGAAAAGAGATCAGTCCTCTTTAGGATCCAAGCATTTTGTGCTTTCAAGGAAAAAATGGAATGTCATTTTTTATTTTGCTTCTGTTCCTTTTTTTTATTTCCCATTCGTGAAGCAGTCGTCAAACCCTAAAATCTTGTTTACCAACAACTAATGTGTGTTCGAGCTAATGAACTGCCAGTATCGATGAAATAATTGACGTAAGACTCTGTCGTCTCCTCCTCTGTAACTCCCTCCTCATTAGTCATCTTGCCTCAACTCTTGGTTGACTTTCCTCTTCCTGTCATTGGGAGAATCTAATCGACTAAGCGGGCATTTTCTGCCTCAGATAACAGAATATTGCAGTGGTATGAAGAGACAGCAGGAAGCAGTGGAATTAAATGTACTGGCGGGATTGCTTGTGACAAGACTGTGCTGTGTAAGAAAATCCCGTTTTCGAACTTTTTGACATTCAGTCAATATATTGACAGCATTTGTCACTACGGTACAACTTTGGCAAGAGTAGTGAGATGCCATCAAACCCAGGCTGACCTGGGTTCGATTCACTGTCACACTGGGTCTTTGCATGTAAGAAATCCCAAAGCGCAGAAGACAGGCAGCTTTGACAGTAAGGAAACTATTTCCTTTTAACTAGGCGTCAGAAAGAGTCTTGCAACACTGGAATGCTATGTAAAGTAGGAAGATACTGCTGTAAGATTTATGCGCAAGATGAAGTACTTTGAGCTCAATTAAAAGGTAAGTTTATTTATATTCAAAGAATTGTCACATTGGGTCTTTGCTAGCTGCACATTGTAGCATGGGTAACCTTGTAATATAGTTCACATCTATTTATATGTCAGTCATTAATATCCTTTGGTCCCTATGGTAGCTGCTTCAGTCGCTCACCTCAAAGTTCAGATAACTCCTCAGCCAGTTCACCTTGCTACAGTAATCGTTATTTACCCTGTCTTCTCTGCAAGTCACCAAATTCCAGTCACATTCCATAGCTCTTGGTTGCCACATGACTGTTGGTCTTTTCCTGTGGAACACCCCAGTGAAAAATCCTTTAACAGGAAAACTGTAATGGCAAAATATATGACACTGGACTTGATATGTGACATCTTCCAGTTTTAGAACATTTCCCATTTATCATCTGGCTAAAACAAACTCTAACCCTATGCCTCCATGGGTCACCTGTGACTTGTTGGATGTTAAGAGGTTAACTCAAACCGATAGCTAGATGCAGCAGATTGAATCAGCTGGTGATAGTCTTCTTTTTAGTCAGCAAAATGGAAAGCTAGAATTTTTATACCTCTGCTTGAAATCAAGCACCTAGCAATGAACATTTTTTTAAGCATTTTGAATCATAAATCTGCTTCCGCTCCCATTGTAAACAGCATTACTGATGTGGTAGAATGGGAAGCTTTATAATTGTAACTGCTGACAACAATTACTATGGAGCTTAGTGAATGGCTAATCAGCTTTGCCGTACACCTAATGTGCCATGAACATATAAATTTATAATTTTCAGAAAGTGTATTTTCTAAGCTTTGTCATCATTACCAACAACAGCTGCTTAACACTTAAATTCAGAACCTTATCTTCTAATTGCAATGCCACTTAGAATAACACAGATCTCTGAGTAGATGAGGTTCTGACTTACACTTCAAAGTTAAATAGTTCAGTTTGTAAGATATAATCTCTGCTATATTGGTTATTTTGATTCAGATAAAAATAATTGAACTATCAGGTTGTTATTTCTGTGGCATACGTATTTAGACAGATATACTATCAAGGAGTAAAAATTAATTCACAGGCATTTAAAAGATGTTGAAAAACTACATGAAAACTTGCAGGGTCATATTTGTAAGCAGAGAAAATTGCTTTCTTGATGACTTTCGCTTTAGATGTAGTCCCACGATGGAAAATTGCTTCTTTTGGTGTCTGTGCCTCAATATCGTACTCTTTAAAATCATAACCAAAGCTCCTAAACATGAACACTACAGGAGGTCGGAAATGTCAGATGCTCCTCTTTTGTTTCCTTCCTTGGTATTCCAGAGCTGTCTTGCAACACCATTTTTCCTTGCCTCTTTTGTGCCTGTCTTCTCTCCCTTTCAGTGGAGATGGAGCGAGTAAGGGAGTGGTGCCAGCAATGTCACGGCTGGAGAAAGCTTATCCTGGGTAGAGGGGTCTGTGTATAGAGTCAATCAGAGCTGTACAAACCCTTGATTGCCATTGACATTTACCGGGGGCCCATTTCCAATTAATCTTCAAGGGGCTCCACCTCTTGAAGCCTGATTACGATCCCCCCGCCCCCACCCTTCTGACAAACTGGCTAATTTGTAATTGGCCATGTGTCTGGCAGAGGAGGCTCTCCTTTATCACAGCTAGATTGAGACATGGGGAAAAGGGAGATGGATGGGGAAGAGATCCTTACCCTTGCTGTGTGCATCCTCCAATAATTTGTTCATGCAACATTTTAAACTGTTTTGATTCCTTACTTAATATATTGTATAATACATTCTCTATTATCATTTCAGAAGTTTGGTTTAGTTTTTCCATGTGAGTGAAATCTTTATAATTATTATGAGGATGTAAGTTTTACTGGTAGAAAACTGGATAATTTGGTGGAATGCACTGAGTTGTATCATTTCAGTGACTATCCCTGGTCTACAGACAGAGGACACTGAGGTGTAATTGATTCCATCTTTTGAGGATGCTAAAGCTCTTTATTTTCTGTTAATTACTTTAGGATATGGCCAAAATATGTCCAAAAAAAAACCCATGTAACTAAAGAATGTCCTTAGTGTGCATGGACTCTAAACTCCAATAAACATGCTTAAAAGACTAGTATTATGTTCACTATAATGACAACAGTATTCACTCACCCATACAAACTACTGGATTCAGGTGTTCCAATCACTTCCATGGCCACAGATGTATAAACCAAGCACCTAGCCATGCAGACTGCTTCTGCAAACACTTGTGAACGAATGGGTTGTTCTTAGGAGTTCAGTGAATTCCAGCATGGTGCCGTGATAGGATGCCACCTGTGCAACAAGTCCAGTCATGACATTTCCTCACTACTAATTATTCCACAGTCAGCTGTTAGTGGTATTATAACAAAGTGGAAGTGATTGGGAATGACAGCAACTCAGCCACAAAGTGGTGGGCCATGTAAAATCACAGAGCAGGGTCAGCGAATGCTGAGGCGCATAGTGCACAGAGATCGCCAACTTTCTACAGAGTCAGTCGATACAGATTAGCTCAAGAACAGTGCATAAAGCATAGAGAGCTTCATGGAGTGGGATTCCATGGCAAAGCAGCTGCATCCAAGCCTTACATCACCAAGCACAATGCAAATCATCAGATGCAGTGGTGTAAAGCACGCTGCCCCTGGACTCTAGGGCAGTGGAGACGTGTTCTCTGGAGTGATAAATCATACAGGAGAACGGTACTTGTCTGACTGCATTGTGCCAAGTGTTAATATTGGTGGAGGGGGGAGTATATTGTGGTGTTGTTTTTCAGGAGTTGGGCTCGACTCTTTAGTTCCAGTGAAAGGAACTTTTAATGTTTCAGAATACCAAGACATTTTGGACAATTTCATGCTCCCAACTTTGTTTAAAGATGGCGCCTTCCTGTTCCAACATGACTGCACACCAGTGCACAAAGCAAGGTCCATAAAGATGTGGATGAACAAGTTTGGTGTGGAAGAACTTAACTGGCCTGCACAGAGTCTTGACCTCAACCTGACAGAACACCTTTGTGATGAATTAGAGCAGAGACTGTGAGCCAGGTCTTCTTGTTAAACATCAGTGTCTGACCTCACAAATGCGCTTCTGGAAGAATGGTCAAAAATTCCTAAACCTTGTGGGTAGCCTTTTCAGAAGAGTTGAAGCTGTTATAGCTGTGAAAGGTGGGCCGACATCATCTTAAACCCTATGAATTAAGAATGAGATGTCGCTCAAGTAGATACTGTATGCATGTGAAGGCAGACAAACGAATACTTTTGGCAATATAGTGTATGTGGCATAGCCACGAAGTCAAGATTTCCAGTAATATCAATCCAGGCAATTACAATATTAAAAAGTTACAAAGCATGAAAAGCATTAGTTACCGAGACTATAAATTCCCACAAAACTACAGGCTAACACCTGTTCACAGGAATTTGTAGGCAACATATAAAACCTCTGAGAACTGTTGGATCAGAGGAAGTATTATTATAATACAATAATAAATTTAGCTCGAATAAATTTGCCTTATGTAAGTAAGCCTGCTATGATGAATAGGCTCACAAGACACAAGCAGTGATTAGTAATGATATTCAAAAATACAAAAAACTACTGTTTCAATAGTTTATTTTAATCAGATTTTAAAGAGTACAATTCAAGCAGTATCTTTATCTACTTATTCATTTATTTAATATTGCATCATGAGATTTCCATGTGACAATGAGCTTGCATGTAATTGAATGAGCCTCAGTAAAGGCAATCAGTTGATAGATAATGCTGCTTAAGAAGTGCTAAACTGTGTCTCCAGTGTTTTGGGGACTAAGAAAAAGAATGGCACAGTGTTGGAGTTGTGGTAAGAATATGTTAAATTACAAAGTTTGCAGCTTGAAAAAGAGACAGGGAGCAGGAAAAAGGAAGAGAGCTGACTGATTCTTTATTTGCACATTTATGTAAGTAAAAAATATTGTTATTCCAATTTATTATTCTTTTAAATGGCTTTCAGTTGCGTGTAAGACCTCAGATGAAATTGGAAATTGGAACTGTGGCTCAGGTGGTAACAAAAAGAGTTCAACCTGGAGCTAATGTAGAGGCATCCTGGTAACAATAAATAAGGTAATTAAAGGTAACAAAAGTTAACAGAGGTAGTTACTGAATTATATGACACCTTTTTTTTTAAAACCATGTATGCACTTCATATAAACTTCAGCAGTGACAGTTCATGGATGAGACCATACAAGAGCGTACAGTATGTGGGATGTTAGCTGATGACACCGTGATCTATAAAGAGAAGAGGCAGCAGTTACGGAACTGCATGGAAGAGTGGAGGTATACTCTGGAAAAAAGAAAAATCAAAGTCAGGATTAGGAATAAGTATATCAGCTTAGGTTGGACAGTTAGGAGGCAAACCAAGAGAGGAAAGACAGAGTTGGACTGAGAGAAGCCAAATATACTAGGAGAATGATGCTGAAGCTACAAGGCATGAGGGAAATAGGAAGGATGAGAGAAGGTTTTAAACTGTACTGACAGAGGAACATGAAAAGGATGAGAAGAGATGGAAACATAACTCTGTGACCCCTAATGGGGGCAATTGAAAGAAGTAGATGAATGTATCTAGACCATGCTGCCTCTGCTTCTTTCATTTATTGACATCAGAGACAGAAACTGGTCATATATTTAAAATCTAAATGAAATATATAATCTTAATTAAGTGATATAATGGTAATTCTATGAGAAAAATTATTTCAGCTTTGACCCTTCTCTGTGTAATGTTTCTTATCCAAAGCCAATCATTCCTTGTGCCACTGCAGTTCAGGTAGCATGCTTTTATTTGCGTGTTCTTTTCCTGTTCGGATGTGGTTTTATTATGGATGTTTAACAGGTTCCTCATTTAAGAATTTTAAATAATTTTCATGTATCAAACCAGTTTTTACTGCCAGTGTGTTAATGGATTGTACCATACCTTGAAAAATGACTACCCACTAGACAGCCTGTGAGCTGATTCCTATGAAATAACGTGTAGTTTGTGGTCACACACAAGTGTCTTGCCTCAAAGCCTCTCCTGACCCTTACAAAACCAGCAGAATGCAATACTGAACGAAGCTTGGAAATGGACTCCACTAATGTCAACAACATTCAGATTTCCTGAGCAATAATCCAGTGCCCAGAATCATATTCTCTTCAATCTGTTTTCATGTTTGTACTGGAGCATGCTTCTAGAAATGCTTCTGCCTTCATGCTTTAGTTTTTGTATTGATGGGCCACTGTATTAAGTGGCCACACAGTGGCACTATTTGCACTAAAAGTTTATAATTTTATTAATTTTTTTTACTTGAAACTTTACCTAAATATTTAGTAAACTGTAAGTAGATTTTATCATCATTTATATTTCATCTAAAACTGAGATATTTGCACTGCACAAGTTGTTGCCTTAACTTTAATTTGTTGCATACATTGCCTGACACTGTGGTGCACAATTACAGAAAATGTGAACTGACAGTGTTGTGTGTTGCTGTGTGGTACTATATGTGTGGTCACTGTTGAAAATGCATCCTGCACATTATTTAGATCCGTAGTCTTACTAGGCAGATCATACCCTGCTGTGAACATAGACACATACATACGCAGGCACCGCCTGCACGCTGGGAGATACTTATTCCGACTGCAGAGACATACGATTGTTGACAGTAGCACACATGAGCAGGAGAGTGAAAAGATTATATATGCAGCATATATAGTTTCACCTGGGTCTTGTCATAGTCATATAGCTGCGCCTATAACTTTCTGGATATCATTTTGTAAACATTACTGTACACAGAGAAACATCATTATCAAAGCTACACTATCTTGCACTTCCTTGTACACACTCACTTGCTGTCTCCCTCTGTCTGCTTTCCTCATACTGAAACAACTGCAAAATAAAGTGATAAAGGAACATTGTGTTCCTCACTCATCTGCAGGCAGTATCAGTCAGAGACGACTGTACACCCGTGAATTTATGCATACACACCTTGTTAGTGTTCTTTATTTTTGACTTAGGTCCCTTTTCTGGTCTTTCTTCTGTCTTCCCTCTCTCTGTCTCACCATGGCTGCTGGATCGCAGAGAGGGAGAGCAGTAGTAGAGGTGGGATTCCCAGACTGCCCATTCGCCCAACCCAGCCTCTGCACTGGCTTGATAACACTATCCCCACCCCCTCTCACTGCCTCCCCCTACTCCTCCTTCTGCCCCAAGCTGCTGTGCTCTGCAGACCGGTGCCCATGGCAAAGCCACCCAGGAATCTTATCTTCTGCCCAGGCTCATTTCTGGCCCTGCCTGTCTGCCTGTGTGTGTGTGTGTGTGTGTGTGTGTGTGTGTGTGTGGTGGTGGTGGTGGGGGGGGGGGGGGTGTGTGTGTGTGTGTGCTCTCCCCCCCTCCCCATTTACAACAGTGTCTTTCACTCTCACTTTCTCCTTCTGTCTGTCTGCTACTCTCTCCATTAAAAAGCCTGGACTCCACCCATCATTTCCGAATGTCTGCCGTTCTTATGGGTTCTCAACCTGGTCATGTACAGTAGTCTGTGTCTTAATGTGTGCCTTTTGGACAGCCAGTTTTTTCAACATGTCTGCCTGTAATCCATAGCTGTCTATTTGTCTTTATGCTTGTCTACCTGCATGTGTGTCTTCTCCTATCTGCTTCTGTGTCTTCCTCCATGTTTTTCTACCTGTCCTCTTACTGTACATGCTTGACTGTCTCTCTATCTGCCAATCTCTTTCTCCTCTCCACCCCCCTACTAGCTTGTGTATCACGCATTCTACCAATCACATCACTGTCTGTCTGGTGTGTTTGTTTTCTCTCTGTGTATCTGCCTGTCAACTTTTGTTGCGGTCTTTCTTTCAATATGCTTGTTTGTTTTGTAAAATATTTTTGTCTTACCGTTTTATTAGTCTTTAGTTAAAATGAACTTTTTGGTTCTCTCCTACAACTCGCGGCACTATTGTATCCAGCCTCAGCAGGAAGCTGTTTTCAGTTAAACGCTGAAAATCCACCAGCAAAGCCGGTGAACATAGTGTACAATTTGGCAACTAGTGCAGTGCCTTTGTTACAATACTTGCGCAGCATTCATAAAATATGACTACACAGGCCTTTGTGTGGCTTTTACGCTGCACAGCATGTGTACATCACCCTTTATTCAATGACACCAGCCAGCAGAAAAGAAGTCATTCATTACCTTGAAACTCCTGGATATGACAAGAAAAAAAATAGCTAGAAACAGAGACAGATGCCCCAGAGCACTCATTGTCTCAACAATTGACATGAGTGATAATCAACGTTTCCACCGACACGCCATTCAAATCTCCTCCCATCGATATCTTTGATATTGCTTGAGGCATTGTTCATTTGTTGTTCCACATGTCTGTCATAGTACAAGTAGCCCCCCCACACCTCACCTACTCCTTAACACAAATACACACCCCCACACACACAAACACACATATACTCATTCTTCCTTGTCAGTGACTGAAATGACTATTGATGTTTTTGGATTTGAAATGTGTTGGAATGGAGAAAGATGTGTGCGTGTGTGAGTGTGCGTGTGTGTGTGTGTGTGTATGTGTGTGCACGTGCATCTGTGTGTGATGGCAGCGAGAGGGGCCACATTACACATGTTGTAGTCTCACATGTTCATTTGCTTTCTTTGTAATTTTGTTACTGGTAAATATTAATCCTCTTTCAATCTAAGTAAGATCAGAGACAGCAGTGGAGCAACTGTATTTTTGTGTTGCGTTACTAGGATTTGTTGGATAGCAAGATGGGACTATATTTTATTTTTAATAGTTTTCTCTTTCTTATTTTTTGGCATTAACACTGTTATGCTGGTAAAATGTGAGGCTGTGTTTTGAAATACAAGAAATTACAGGGCTAGTGGGGCATTAAAGGTACAGTCAATCTTTTTTTTAAGGTATTTAATGGGAAAAAAGGATATTCTCCTCATAAATGTACAATGTCTGTCATCTGTCAGAAGTGAGGGTGTCTGGCTCATTGAATTGTATCGGACTCCTTTCACAGAGTTTTACAGTTTCATCCAGAGTAAATAAATGATAAATGGACTAGTTCTCATATATATATTTTCTACTCTACTTGAGCACTCAAATTGCTTTATACAAAGGTGGACACTTCTCACAGCTGAGGTAAACAGTGGACTGACAGCCTTCCACAGATAAGAAAAAACTCCAGATCGAATCCGAACTTAAACAGTACTAGAAACATGTTTGTCCTATAGCAGCCACCGTAGCTAAGATTATGCTCTTGAATTGAAAGGGGTAAGAAAACAGAACTCAGCTCACTGCAATCTACTGACATCTAGCAGTGACATTTTTATGCACTGTTACTTTAAAGACACCACTGTACATGTTTTCCTTGCTCTTTTTTTTTTTTTTTTTTGCTTTGTTTATCTGTCTTTGATGGAGGTGATTTCTATTATTCCTCAATCACAAAGGTGATCTGTTATACCCTTGCGTTCTTGGTTTCAGTTCATTTAACAGTGATAATAGAGATTGATGTAAATATTCCATATGAGAGCTCCTCATTCAGCTAATGATGTTTGGTTGATTGCCACTTTAAGGTATTTTGATTCTACTTTCTTATGAAGAATTACAATAAACATGATGCTAATGTTGCTGTTTAGGGTAGGGCATGTTCACTGGACCATTTGTGTTACACGATAATGACATGAAATCAAGGCAGCTCTTTCTGAAGTCATCTGAAATTTAACATCAATAAATCATTCCCATCCTAATTCTGATCGCCATAAATTACTGCAAACAAGCAAGTCTTTTATTGGGAAAACTGTCAGGTCCTGTTATTAAAGACAGTCTTTGAGCAAGTGAACATTTAATGGGAGGAATCTTCCACAGTGAGAGGAAAGGATAAAGTTTATGAGAAATGGTGCTCATTTTAGAAGGTCTGCCACTTACATCACCTCACAAGTTCCTCATTTGTTAATTATACAGGATTAAAGTATTGCAATGAGGTAGAACAGCAGCTCTGAGGTTAATAATGACACTAGAAAGAAAGAAGGTTCCTGTTCTGTGGCACAACCTGGCCGAACAGGGTGCACAGCCACTGGGAGAACACAGTGTAAGTTCTGGAACATGTGTAAGAACATTTAGTCAAGTGCTTTACAGTTTTACACTTTTTCTTCACTACATTTCAGACATCTTTTATTCCACTAATAGACAAAGATGCATTCTAGATGTAAAAAAAAAAATAATGTGAAAAAATATCAGTTAATGCTTACATATAAAGATAGTTAATGTCAAGTTTAAAAGAACACACAAAAAATGTCTTGATCTGTAATTCATCAATAAATGTCCAATGTACATCTGTGAAAAGTGAAAATACAGCAAAAGGCATTGGAATATTTTTTATGTTCTATTACCAATATTTCTACATTATAACAGTGATGAGAACACTTATAATTTTGTGTTAAAGTTCATATGATTCTGTTCAAGGACAATATGGCTTCAGATTAGTTTAACCCTTTCGTGTCATAAGTGATGTTAAACAGTAAGATAAAAATCACCAATATCTCTTGTTCAGTTTTGTCAGTCACTCCTTCAGCCATGGTATGTCTCAACTCCAATTCACACTCTTGGCTCAACAGTCATGACTTACAGGTACTGTCTCTGAATCTATTGTTCATCCACTCACTCCACAACTAGGCCACTCATTTGGTGGTGGCATGTGCTCTGAATCATTCACTATAGGGGTATACCTTTAATTCCCCATTCTTCACTGGCTTTTGCTGGCCATGGTCAACAAGGAAAGTCTCTTTCAAGCTGCTTCTTTGATGATACAGTGGGACTAATACACTAATATTGTTACATAAAAAATATATTTGAATTTACTAGTAGATTGCCACTGTCACGGTCCCTGGGTTTTGAGTTGTTTGTGAGGTCATAGTTCCTTTTGTTTTAAGTATGATTTATGTTTGAGTTCTTTATTCTTTGCTTTGCTGCTCTAAGTTGATCTCAATTCAATTCAATTTTATTTATAACTATCAAATAGGAAAGTTTTAATACTATTCTTAAAAATAAAGAGAGTGTCTGTCTCCCAAATCCAGACTAAGAGCTGGTTCCACAGATGAGGGGCCTAAAAGTACCCTAGGAACCACAAGTAAGCCAGTAGTCTGAGAGCAAAGTGCTCTATTGGGGGTGATATGCTTCTATTAGGTCTTTAAGATAAGATGGGGCCTGATTATTCAAGACCTTATATGTGAGGAGAAGGATTTTAAATTCAATTCTGGATTTAACAGGGAGCCAATGAAGAGACGCCAATATGGGAGAAATTAGCGCTCTCTTTCTAGTCCCTGTACTCTCGCTGCAGTATTTTGGATCAACTGAAGGCTTTTCGGGGGTTTTAGGACAATCTGATAGAAAATTACAGTAGTCCAGCCTAAAAGTAATAAATGCATTAACTAGTTTTTCAGCATCACTCTGAGACAGGATGTTTATAATTTTAGAAATATTGCGCAAATACAAGAAAGCAGTACTGCATATTTGTTCAATATACACATTGAAGGACATATCCTGGTCAAAAAATGACTCCAAGATTTCTCACAGTGTTACTGGAGGCCAAGGTAATGCCATCCAGAGTAA
>JAVDPK010002429.1:576138-588542 GCA_034780415.1 Cichlasoma orientale
TTTCTCACAGTGTTACTGGAGGCCAAGGTAATGCCATCCAGAGTAAGTATCTGGTTAGAAACCATGTTTCTAAGATTTGTAGGACCGAGTACAATAACCTCAGTTTTATCTGAATTTAGAAGCAGGAAATTAGAGGTCATCTAAGCCTTTATGTCTTTAAGGCATTCCTGCAGTTTAACTAACTGCTGTGCATATGACTATATGACTAGATAAAGCTGGTTATTATCTGCATAGCAATGACAATATATGCTATGCCTTCTACTGTAATAATACTGCCTAAGGGAAGCACATTTAATGTAAATAGAACTGGTCCTAGTATGGAACCGTGTGGAACTCCATAATTAACCTTAGTGTGTGAAGAAGACTCCGTATTTACATGAACAAATTGGAATCTATTGGATAGATATGATTCAAACTACAGCAGTGCAGTACCTGTAATTTGCATGGCTTGTTCTAATCTCTGTAATAAAATATTTGGTCAATAGTATTGAACACTAGTGTATCTTGTGTCTAGTTTTACTTCCTTTTTCATTTTCTTAATTAGTTTCAGCTGTGTCTATTTACCCCAGGTGTTTCCACTCTCCATTTTTTTATGTAGAGCCCTGCATTTGGGTCCTATTGTTGCTCATGTGTGATAATCAAAGTTGACCGTAGTTTTCAAACACTTGCAAGTTTCACTGGTCAAGCTCTAGTGACTTGAAAAAGTGTATTGCAAACTGGAAAAGGAGTACATTTGCCATCAGAGTAAGTTATTCCTTATGTCTGCAACATGTTTCAAAAGGTGCATCTTTTACTTTGAAGGCGAACAGCCTCCATAGTTTCAGCACTGCTGAAAGAGTAGTTTGTGAGTGTTTGCAGACAAGTTGGAGTCTTCCATGCAAACTACAGCTGACTGTGGTAACCTGCTAGTGACCAAAACAATAGTAAATATGTGGTTGCCAGATGATTGTGAACTGGTCCTTAAGCCTGTGTGACTGGGGGCTAAGGCTGTGTGTTAGATTACTTAGATTAGTTTGTGTTTTGTTCCCTCCTGTCCATGAGGACGACATTTAAACAGGGTTGGCTCTGGTCCTCCAGGTTGAGGAATGGGGATGGGGGTAAAACTCCATCCCATGAAAATCCCATAAAATGTTTTGATTGTGGTTCTTTGTAGCCATAGCAAGGATAACATCGGTTTCACATTTTTATCCATTTGCACTACACTTATTTTGGTTTGATATAAATTAATGGAAGTGGAAGCATTAATTCCACAACATGCCTCAGAGACATCTGGTTCCCTGCAGGCTTTATGTCAAAGCTGCACTTCCAGGCAGGTGCATTCCCTTTGTGTTTGAGACAGGGGAGCAGAGTACTGCTGCGTAGAGGAGATCGATCCACCCTGGGAAGTGTTGTCTCTGCCTCTGCATGACATGAGGTTCTAACATAAAGGGAGAGGTCACCCAGCTAGAGTCAGGCTGACACACCTGTGTCCATTAGGCATGTGTGTGTACAGGCGCACATATACACACACAAACTCAAACATATATATTAAAGCTTATGCTGTGGTGCACAGGAAAATCTCAGTTAATATTTTTTGAACATTTCATATTCATTTTGTTCACAAAGTCAGTTTAAAATATGGTTTATTTTTTATTTTGCTCTAACAATATTGTCAGAACTGCTTTTCAGATTGTGGATGTGTATTCACATTTGCGTATGATGAAGTTGCCTTGGGAACATCTCCTAGCAGCATCACCCTTGTTAACTTTCCTACTGCCTAATGATTCAGCACCTCAGTAATGAGGTCTAGGTGGGTAATTAACAACAACCCCACATCAGAGTTTTTTTCTCTCTTAGTAGTAGGACATGTAATAACAAGAAGATAAAAATCTCTCAAAAATTTTAACAAATGAAGAACTCGTGATTATGCAAAGTGTATTCAAAAGATGAATATATAAATATATTAACGATATGCTATCACCATTTAGGTTACAAACACATATGCGCAGTGTTAGCAAAAGGACAGAACATTTTAAGGGTATTCTTTTATTTCCACTCTGCAAGCAGCTCCCATAAACCACATCAAATCCTGTTCATGTGCAGCACTATAAAATGTGATTTCAGTATGTGGATTGAGTGTAGTCAGTATATAAAAGCTGCGGTTTATAACACAGTACTCTTAATACATTTTTCTGTCAGCTGCATGAGTGAGTTGGAAAGAAAGATAGTGAAGGCAACACTGAACTTAGCCCTTGTGATGTGTCTTTCCCTGTGGGCTTACTATATCCAGATTAAGGGAGAGTTCACAGATAGGCGACAGGCTCCAGCACCCATATCCAATCAGACGGTTCCCTCGGGGGAACCATGTGGTGCACACATATGTGGCCACAGCCTCGCAGCATGACACCACAGTGTCCTCCAGGAGTCCTCCACGAGGATCAAGAGAAGCTGTTCGTGAGAGAGTAGCACTTTGCAAGAAGACTAGATGATGTATTTGAAGATTAGGCAATGCATTGTATGAACACTGGCAAAGTATGTCATGGTTTGCGGTGTTTTTGCTGCAGTATGAGAGCAACGAAGATGAGGAGAGGAGGGAAGGAACATCCTCATGTGCTCGTGTCTGCTTTTTGGAAGGCTCACACCTCTCAAGGATCTCCTTCCTTCTTTTCCAAAGCCTATCTGAAAGTCTTTTTGTAATACTGCTTACTTCTTTCGTGCTCACTTTATCCAATACCATAATGCGGGTGCTGCATCCACGTCTATCACATTTGAAAATGCTTAATATGGTTCATGTGTGAGTAGCTAGCACTGTGAGCTAACGAACAAGTCATCTCTTTCAAAAGAAGACACTAGCTGTATAGTGTAGAGCTATATGTAGAGCAATTTCATAGTTTTATATTTATACACCTTTCCACCGGTTTAGAGATACATTACTATGAAAAGCCTCACACAGTGAAATTGGAATCTAAAGAAATAAAATTAATTAATTAATTTAAAAACTCAGCCCAACACAACTCCCAGAGCCATCACACTTGATCTGTTTATGAATGAATCACACCATCCTACTATTTCGCTCTCATCTCCCCTCCTGCCCCCTACAGAACCAGAGCAAAGCCAGAGCTCATATTTTCACTGACAAAAGAGATGACAGTGAAAGGAAAATGAAAAGGCTATAATAAATGCTATGGGAGAGGTACAAGGAAGAGAGTGTAGCGTTTGAAAATGGTAACCTTTTTCACATGCTGATTTAGTATTCATTATTAATGACCTTTCTCTACCTGAGCAAAGCTGTTGCCAGGAAGCCCCTTCGTATTGGTGTCTGCCAGGAGCTGGGGAACCTACGGCCTTGTTCAGACTTGTTGGCTGATGGATTTTGATGCTTGGTATGCGTTTTTCACACAAATACTGTTTAATTTGTTCCACCGAGTCCACATGCTGTGTAAAGAATAGTGCGAACATAGTGGTCAAAATGTTAAAGTTCAGAGAGGCATGCTAGACACAAATTAGGGGTCAGAAAAGGCAGACTGGTGTTTTTGGTATTTGCATTGTCTGTCTCTACCTGACAAGAAAGAAAATAAAAAGAACAAGGCACAGGAAGAGGGGAAGACAGGCAGCAGGAGGAATCATCCACTTCTCTAAGTCATCGTGCAAAAAGCATTGTCGTGCTAATTGATCTTAAAAAGCAACTATGCATACAGTGCATTGTGAGCGTGTGTGTGTGTGTGAGTTTTGCGTTTGCATGTTTGAACAATCATCTTAAATGTGCTCATCCAGGCTCGATGTTCTATTCACAGAGCCTACACACTGACAATCACTCCTACACTGTGAAAGACATACTCCTAAGCACATTCAAACTTCACTGGCAGACAGTACAGTAAAACTGATCTATCTATCTATCGCTCCACCTGCCTGTTTATCTAGCAATTCTTTCTATCACTCTGCCATTCTTTTCTCTGTCTGCCTCCATTCATCTGTCATTATCAGACAAAAAAAATGTAACACATACTTCCTCTCTTTTGCCGATAAGGCTCTCTACACATCACTCAGGAGCAAACTGCAGGGGCCACGGAGAGGCACACACCCACAAGTAACTCTGCAAGATCTCACCTCAATTACACCATTATTTCTTTTGTTGTCATTTTTCTGTCTCAGTCTTGAAACTTATTTCTTTGCTGCCTCTTTTGTCTAGCCAAATGCCAAATTATTATATTGCAATCACTGGCTCTTCTCTGTGCCAGGGATTTAACTGCGCCGTCAATATTCACTATCACTTCCCCTTTGCAGCTATAATTAGACTTCTTACTGAGATTGCATTGTGAAGAACTTCAGCCAAACCACAGTCTTCTGTGAGACTCTGGTCCCATGCTGGTGATATGGGTAGGAAAAATGTTGCATGGCCACAAGATGTTATTGACGGTGATATTTCTGTCAACACTGTCCATAATAAATGTAATTAAATAATACTTTGTGATGGCAGTGTTGGTTTAATTTTAGGAGATAACCCCAACAGGAGCCATTGTGCTTCAACAGTTGTATTTTTTTTTTCTGCATTCTGCTACTTTTTGTTTCCTTTGACCCAGTGAAGCAACACCCTCTCTGCACTGTGGACCTTCGGATTGCACTACACAATATGTGTTGAACTACATCCCCTAATAAAAGCTACTATTTTATGTGATAAGGCAAATTGCTATAATTGCCTGACAACAACAACAGCATGATATCATTATTATCCATCCCAGAGTTTAGAAAAATAAATTCAATTTAACCACATGTGATAATAGCCCTGGAGACTTCACCTGCTGTGCTTAGTACACATCAGATAGCCTATCTTGTGGCCACAAGTTATTCATTTTATTCCTAAATATTATTAACAAACAAATATTTTTCCCACCTAGTCACCAATGGGATCTCTGTAGTGAAGACAGGAATCTGACAAAATCAATTAAAATATCATATTTTGCCATCACTTCATTCATATTCAGTGGCTTATATCAGGATTTTTTTTATTACAAAATGCGTGCTTGTGGTCTGAGTTACCTCAGACCTTAAACTGCTCAAAAAGCACTGTGAAGCATACATTTACCACCCACTTCATTAGGTACACCCATTCAGCTGCTCATTGAGCCAAATATCTAATCAAGCAGTTACATGACCGCAACTCAGACAACAGATAATTGGAAAAACATTGACTGGTCTGGTGAGTTTTGGTTTCTGCTGCGACATTCAGATTGTAGGATCAGTATTTGGCGTGAAGACCACAGCCTACCTGAATACTGCTGCTGACCATGTCACAGAGTTCAAATCATCTCAAACTGGATTCCTTCAACATGACAAGTTCATTGCACTCAAATGGCCTCCACAGTCACCAGATTTCAATCCAGTGGAGCGCCTTTGGGATGTGGTAGAACAGGAGATTCTCATCATGAACATTTAAGGCAGCTCAGAAAGCAAAAAGGGGTCCAACCCAGTACTAGCAAAAAGTATCTAATAACATGTAGGTCAGTGAATATATGATGTTAGACAGCTCTAAATTAGTTCATTAAGAGATTATCTAATATGAAATATTATGTTTTAAAGTGTCGATCTTACGATCACCATTCATCATTATCGGTGGCTCTTGAGTCGCTGCTTATTGCTGAACGAGTTAACAAAACTGTAACTGCACCAGCGGCCAGCAAATGAAACTGTTGCAATATTGATGCATTTGTAGTATTACGAACCGCATGTGTGTAGTGTCTTTCCAGGGGGAAATGCTGTATTAAGTTACTGATAATGTAAACCAAACATTTCCTACTGCTGCAGCTTCACATTAAAAGCAGTTTGCTGTTGAAACATGAGTTGACCTTTTTTTATTAAGTAGTCTGCCACTGACTGCAAAACAAGACAACAGTCACTTTCTGCGATTTTTGACAGCAGATCAGTTTGAAATATTGGACGGAGTAATGGAACAAGAGGGAGAAACCACAGTGAGCTGTTAGATGAAGAGCTGCAGGCGACGTCTCGGTGAGGTAACCAACTTTCACTGTGCTTTGCTGTTCGCAGGCTCGTGCCGTGTGCAGCATAAAATCAGATCACAGTTGTTCACTGAATGATGGAAAAATGGCTATAATTTGTGGACCAGCTTGTTTTGCTGCCCCCAGAATTTTTTTTTTTGACCTGTTGTTTTAAAGTGCTGCTGCTTTTACCACCAGTAGCTTAACTACAGGTAGTGTCAAATCAACCGGGACTGAAACCTTTGAGACTGCCCTTTTAAGTTATAATTCTTAAGATTTTACCCATGTTGGATTTATTAATACCTGAGGTTAGACAGGCAGTATAATTATACAGAATTATTTGACCTGTTGAATCAGACATCTGTTAAACTGCTGTTTCAGCAAAGTAACTACTGGTGTTAAAAGTGTAAAAAAAAAAGTTTAATATAATACCATTTTTCTTAGCAAAAATAAAAGAAAAAAGAAAAAAAAGGGAAACCAGTGCATATGTTTACAGTGAGATCAAACAAACACATGTTGAAGGTATGTAAAGATTATCAATTTGAATTGATAATAAAAAATTATGCAGAAATTAATCTGAATACACCATAGGGACAAACGTACCAGGCCAGCTACACAGTTGGGCAGTTGGGACCACAGCCACCAAGAACACCATTGGTAACACACCACATCATAATGGATTTAAATCTTGCAGCGCCTGTAAGGTCCCCCTGCTCAAAAAGGTACATGTACAGGTCTGTCTTAAGTTTACCAGTGAACATCTAAATGATTCAAAGAAGGTTTGGGAGAAGGTGCTGTGGTCAGATGAAACCAAACATGAGCTCTTTGGCATCAACTTGACCTGCTGTGTTTGGAGGAAGAGAAGTAGACAGAGGTGGAAATATTTTGCTTTGCTGCTGTTTTTCTGCTAAGGGTACAGGACAACTTCACTGTATTGAGGGGCCAATGGCGGGGCTATGAACTGTAAAATCCTGGATGAGAACCTCTTTCCCTCAGCCAGAACACTGAAGATGGTTTGTGGATGGGTCTTCCACCATGACAATGACCCAAAACATGCTACCAAGGCAACAAAGGAGTGGCTAAAGAAGGAGCACATTAAGTTCATGGAGTGGCCGAGCCAGGCTCCAAACCTGAGCCCTATGCCCTTGAAGGCAGCTGAAGCTTTGAGTTGCCAAGTGGCAGCCAAGAAACCTGAAGGATTTAGCGAGTTCCTGTAAAGAGGAGTGGACCAAAATCCCTCCTGAGATGTGTGGAAAAACCTGGTGACCAAATACAAAAAATATCTTTCAGTTGTGTTCGCAAACAAGGATTTCTCCACCAAGTACTAAGTGTTTTACTCAGTGATCAAATACTTATTTCACTCAATGACATGCAAATCAATTTATAACTTTCAAATAATTATTTCCCCTGCTGGAAAAAACTCCATAAACACCTAAATTCAAAGATTGAGAGCTGTAGCCCCAATATTTTTGTTCATATAGTGTACACTGAATGATTTTTAAAAATGTCTTAATAACTTTAAATAATAAACGTGAAAAAAAAGAATTCATCTACCTTGGTTTAAGGTAAGGGTAAGGCTAGGTTTAATTTAATTTCAGTAGTTATGGTGTGAGACAGTGTCTTAGGCTCATATTTGCTTTTGCATGGTGGGATTATTCACTTTTCTGGCTACCATCCAGGTATCTGAAATGAAAATACATGTCTACACATACAGTACATAAATAGCCACATCCACAAAGTGTTCTCACAGATTCAGTGATACATAGACTGCACTTCATCTTCACTCATTTTTTGCCCATGGGTATACCAAAGAACCAGGTGTTATCATGTTCCCCGTGAGTCCTGTTTTCCTCCCCAGAGCAATTAATGACACACTGGAGTCAGAAATTCTGGCCCCAAAATGGCTGCCTATCTGGAACTGAGGTGTCACATCACCCTGACAACCAGGGCAAACCCTCTGAGTATCATCAGTGTGCGCCAACAAAGCCAGGGGTCAGAGTTCATCTCACCTCATGACCTCTCTGTGGAATTGATCTGTTGTGGTGGAAATAGGATTTTGGTGCTGCATGATTCAGAGAGCAGCCAGTGAGTGAAGTCATTTTCTATCTTGAATGATTGGCCACATGTATCATGACATCAGACCCAACAATACAGTTTTACAGTCAACAAGGAGCGGCGATAGAATTAGGTTAATTATATGTCACATTTATGAGTGTGAAATCATGTGCGTGGGTGCCAAAGCTGGATTTGTGCACGGTGCAATCGAGTGTATAGGTGATGTTGTCAAGAAGCTGGTGTTTGTAAAGAGGCTTGTGTGTTTTCAGGGCAACCAGTCAGTCAAGGAGAGGAGCTGTCAGCATGGCTGATCTGTGCAGCCAGCACTCGGCACAAGCAAAGACGCCTACCCATGTCAAATGTCACAGCGCTAATCTCTTTCCAATGCAGGCCAGGTATAACTGCAGGGGCAAGAGGCACATACACCTCATTGCGCCACAGAATAAGAATCCCTTGAGATCCAGCAATTCACAGATCTACAGGCTTTATGTGAATAAAATAGCTTCCTGTTGTGATTATGTTTGCATTATGTGTAATCCACTAATTTTCCAGTTCTTATAGAGAAACAGGGATTACACACCTGGTCCCATCATGCACCGGGGCACTGTTTAAACTTAGTTGAACTCTTGGTTTTTATTGTCAGTGGTGAGTGGAATGTGATGCTTTTCATACTTAAATTGTACATTTAAATGTGTGTGGACCTAGTCCTTATCAAGCCCATAATTTAGTACAGTATGATCACTGTGTATTAAACTAAACAAAAGCTGTAAGACATGTTTAGGCCATACATCTGCTGCAAGGCTACTTCGCCGATAATGCTAAAGGTTTAATGCATTATTGAATGCATTTGCGGCTTTGTTTGTTTTTGCCCGAGGGGAGATAAGACGCCGCCTCTCGTCCCTGTGTCAACAAGCTTCCACTGTAAGACTGTTCACTCTGCACATGACCCAATAAAATATTTTTTTTCCTCTGGAAATTAATGAATCCTCTGTATCCAAATTACCAGCTATTTTTGTATATATGCATTTGCATAATAAATGTTTTACACTTATTGCCCCTCTTATTTATGCCATAATAGTTTTATGTGTATGTTAGATTGGAACCTTTGCATATAATAAATACATTTTAAGCAAGTATCATATTATGGATATTATAGATATATGTATCTATATAGATATAGATATATAGACATAGATAGAGCTTATACCAAGAACACAGTGTCATTTTCATAAGACAATAAATGCACATTAGAAATTACTGCAGTAATTTTGTTCTTGGCACATCCCTTCCAATCTCTAACAAATTGGTGCTAATCAAGTTAAAGAGGACCCCCCTGCCCTTCTTGTCCCTCTAAACTTTCTGAGCATTCAGTCATGCGCCTGCCATTTCCTCATTCCTTTGTGCTCTTCCTCCTAAATTACTGAGAGGTGATATACAGCCTGGGTGTCCCAAGGCTAAAGGAGATTTAGAACTTTGTCCCATATGAAGGAGAGGTGAGAAAAGACATTACTATGCAGAATAGGTAATATTGAAAACGCCAGAGCACTTTATGGGGCCCCATGCAGATTATCAATCTATTTGTGTAACTTGGCTACTTCATTTCCCTTTTCATTTATTTGCATTGATGCAACCGTTTACAGTGCTGAAACTGAAAATTGAAGTCATCGCAAGCAAGGGAGCAATATTCCTAGGGAAAATAGCCATCTTCTGCTGTATGATTCCAAAGGTTCATTTGGGGATGGCAATGGGGGATGAAGTGACCTCTTTTGTTGAGCTCAGAGGATTTTTTTGAGAGAAATGGCATTTCCACATATGATTATCTACACCTTGTTTATAGATTATTTTCTAAGGCCTTAAGCTTTGTCACTGAGAATTTATAGGGGCATCCTGTCTTATTAAAGAGCAACACTTGCCACTGTAGCGCTGTATTAAATTTAGTACCATGGACAGAGGCATGCTGTTGTTGCCATCGCCGCACATTAGTTTCAGCACCACGGATAGAGGCTTATCTCACTCAGCATTCCTGTGTTTAAAAGCCTTTTGTTGTTGCTGTTAAACAATTGCAATCTGTGAGGCTGTAAATATTAACAGTCCAAGTCTTGATTTATTTTGTTAATGAGCGCTGAAAACTTAATTATAATTTCATTACATCAAACGCGTTTGAGAGGGGATATAAAGTAACAGTGAATAAATATGGAAATTGTTTGACAGACCGGGTGTTTAGAGTATTGCGCGCAAAGGATTTGCAAGAGCTACACAATCGTATTGGAGTATACCCAAATGGATTGAAATAAGTACCATTTGGGGAGCGAACAGACACGCTGTAACACGTCTTTCTTTTTAGTTAACTGCGTGTCATCAGTCCGATGGACCCAGTCACTTTCTCATTCTTTCACATCCTCTCCACTACCTCTCAGGTAGGCTGTGTGACGAAGCAGGCCGTGAGAGAACCGTTGTGGCACCATACCTTGCGTAATCATCGCGACAGTACCCACTGAACATAATTACAATGATTTGTGCCCTCCTATTTCACCTTTGTATTAAAAAATATTGCTGCAGGTAACTCAGGCGTGAGCGCAGACAGGACTGCTGTGGTGAATGGAGTGTGGCCCCGAGGGAAAGCTTGGAGAGCAGAGCACAGTGTCATGCCAAAGAAAGCCAAGTCTCCCTTCCTCCACCACCACTACCACCCCCGCAACTGCTGGGGCTCGGTCATGCCGTGAGAACGGGATGACATTACCGGGCCATTTAGCTGGCGGAAGAGCGGAAAGAGGTGAGAGAGGCGCTGTGTCGCCGTGAGTGTGAGTCTTTTGTTATTTAATGGTTAGCTAATTTCTGTGTCGGGTGGGGTGCCTCAAATCCAAAAAAAAAAAAAAAAAAATGGAAAACAACATTGCATATTACGAATTTAAGTCATTTTCTTGCCTTACTTTGGCACCTTTGCATACATATGGCCATGCACATGGCAGTTCTCCAAGGGCCCACTGTGAGGTAATGGGTCTGAATCATTCTATTTAAAAAGACTGTCCAGCCAAGAACCAGCTATCCCAACTTCACTGTGATTTATTCATCGTTAACATTCTGCTTTGCTGACCGGTAAAATGGCTTTCATCATTTTGGATTCAAACAGGATTATCAGCATTCTTATCATTTATACACTAACAAGACCCCGGGTGTTGCTGTTCTCCTTTGGGAATAGAGATAAACAACACGAACTTACTCCCAAAGGAATAAACCAGAAATGCCAATTATCCCAACTGAGAGGTCGTTGTCCAAGCTAATAGGAAGCTGATGTAACAATCTGATCTTATATTCAGTTGAGGTTTCTGCTGTAGTTACAGTGAATGTTCAAATCCACTGCCATCGCACCTTTTCCGTGCCGGGAAAAAGGTTACATAGCACTCTCGAGCTATGTAACCTCACAGATTCCTGTTTGTAATTGTTTGAGTCAGATGATGCTTGCTTTTGTATAATAGTATAATGTCGTTTAATTTACGTATGCCTCCACTAGGAGAGGTGTAAACACGTAACTCGCTCAAGTTGTGAATTTTATAATGAAGAATTGCTGAAATAATAAGAATGCACACTTCAGTTTAATTTAAATTCAGTTTTGTTGATGCTTTCAGGCCCGTAAGCTAAAATTATTCAATGGAGAAGCTGAGTGAATGTTTAATTCATCAAATGATTAACAAATGGTCAGAAAAGAATTAGCTTTTAAAGTGGTTTTGCACTCATTTATGGTGTAAATGGCATCAAAATACACTGCTATCTTTATCTTTTATTTCTAGATTTTTTTTCCCTGATCGTCTTCATTACCTGAAATAACCCGAATGGCTTTTTTTCTCCTTGTGCCCCCTCTCTACGCCACTCGGCGGTGCTCACAGACTTTCCCTTTCTGAAAATGAAATAATCTATTCCGTGTGACTTTCGAAATGGCAGAAGAAAGTAATAATAATACGTAGTCTAGCCGGTGCAAAAGCTGTGCTTGCTCTTGATAAGCGCGAACAGTCGAATCCGTGAGAAGAATTCTCCATTAGTGTATTTTAGTTTCCCCCTGTGAGGCTGCATTTCAGCACCACGGAGCTGTCCACCGTCCAGGAGCGAAGTGAGGATGCAACGATTCGCTGCTGCTGCCATCGAGGATGAGGAAGGCGAATGGGTGATATTCAGTGTGACTTAAGCACAAAAATAAACCTCCGATTAACCACAGCCACAATCAATTTGTGGCGAGTGTTTATTTTCACATAATGTCAGGTTCAAATTTCTGAAGGATGTTGTACGGCTTATTACCCTTGATAAGAACACCGTGTGTGTGTGTGTGTGTGTGTGTGTGTGTGTGTGTGTGTGTGTGTGTGTGTGTGTGTGTGTGTGTGTGTG
>JAVDPK010002429.1:598871-622560 GCA_034780415.1 Cichlasoma orientale
GTGTGTGTGTGTGTGTGTGTGTGTGTGTGTGTGTGTGTGTGTGTGTGTGTGTGTGTGTGTGTGTGTGTGTGTATCTGGAGCGTGCCCCCTTGTAGACTAACTTGGCTGGCTAGCTGGTGGGCTCAGCTGGGTTTGTGCTTGGCCATTCAGAACGCTACCTCAATGCACAAATCAGCCCAGGGAATGATCTGGACAGAAAGCCTTCAGCAAATTATTACAGATTTGCAATTTAATGGCTTCGGAGGTCTCTCCCAGCCCCGCGCAGGTTCCCAATGAGACAGAGCCTATTAGTTTGGTCCTTTAATCACAGAACAGGAGATGGAACCCTGGCCAAACCTATACATAGCCTGCTTCACTTGGTGTGGAATGATTTCATGGGGTTTATAGATAGAGACAGTGAAGTCTGTGTGTGTGAGTGTGTGAGCACTGGGTAGTTGATAAGCTTTGCTTTCCCTGGAGCAACAGAAGTGTGTGTATGTGTGGGTGTGTAGCCGAGAGAGAGGGGGGGAAAAATGTGTTCTTTCTTTATAGATCGTTCATCAATACTGTAAGGACACAGTGGGCAGTAGCAATTAATTTGGCATTGGCTTTACCTAAAGCTAACAAAACTTTCCCATTATTTTGGAAAAAATGTCAAACTAGTGTTAGCAATTCATAATAACCATCAGTAATAAATGGTAAACTGTTAAGTAGACTCAAGTAAACAGTTATTTCAAGATTAAAAGCAATATTTTTTCTAGTAATGTTACAATTTATGTTTGTTATGACACAAATGTTCACAGTCATGCGAATTACTCCACCACTACTTTTATGTACTTTAAAGCGAGTGTTATAAACCTGAGCATTACAAACCAACTACTTACCTGTTAATAAGTATTAATCATTATCAATTTATTGTAAACTTACTCACTCCGTTTATCATTGATTACTGATCACTGATTAAAGTGTTTCCAAGTCAGTTCATGCTACCATGTTTCAAAAACATTAATATCCAAACTTTTTTTATTCAGTTAAAATACATGGAACAACATTTGGAAACTTTCTTTTTTTTTAATAACAGATGTTTTAGTGAATTTATTGATTTCCTGGCTTCAACAAGCAAGTTTGCTGTTCCAAAACATCTGCAGAAATGTAGCTTCGTCTTAATGTGATGCTTTCTTTGACACACCTCAGTGTGTGAAACTGTTTTAGGCCCTCAAATCCATTTCCAAAATCCAGACTCTGATTTATTAGTTTTAGGTTTAAGAGTTTTAAATTCCCATGTTACATTAAAGTACAGATTTACT
Organism: Cichlasoma orientale; assembly: GCA_034780415.1. NCBI lineage: Eukaryota > Metazoa > Chordata > Actinopteri > Cichliformes > Cichlidae > Cichlasoma > Cichlasoma orientale. Next base: position 600,158 of record JAVDPK010002429.1, read on the forward strand.
TCACATTCATACAGAATGAAACAATGCATTTAGATAAAGGCATAACTTTAATAGTGATACTGTTTGTTACAGATAAATGGCTTGTGTTTCAGAGGGCGCCTAAGACTTTTCCCATAGCCATAGTTGCCCTGATTAATGTGCCATCGATGCAAAATGTAAAAACTATCACTCCAATCTGCCTTTCAATGTCCCAATTTGTCCAAGAGGAAGCCAAGCTTTCTAAATGAGCTGGATAAAAGTGACTGCCAAAGGGGATGAATATATATAATTATCTGCGGCTGGAGCGCCAACAAAGGGACTTTGAAAATCAACTTTGTGCGCCAAAGGCTTCATTAGTCTGACGACAACAAAATGTCCCCTTAACTTGCAGGCGGAAAGACACAGGTATCTGCAAAGCTATTAAAGGCAGGCAGTCACAGCCTTGTGTAGCCCAGCCACTATCTGTTTGGGATTAGAAGCTGTTTAATGCGCTAATGTTAATATGCTAATGTGTTAATGTTGTGTTAGTGAATTATTAGGTGATTTAAGAAATGGCCGGCTGCTGTTTTGTTGGTCTTACGCGTTGACACGTTAGAAAGGATGGATAACTGTGTTTACTTTGTACATGGAAATCCCTGAATGTCTTTCATCTGTCCTCCCTATAGCGACTAGTGGTCCATGTTAGCTTTGCAAACATCTTAATTGTGTTAAATGAAGGAAAAAGGGGGGAAGATTAAAAGCCATTAATGTGTGTTGTGTGAGGATATGCTATTCCCGGGACAGTGCTTTTGTTCACTTTGGCAAAGCAGAGCAGAGAGTTTCACCTTGAAACTCAATGCACACCAGAATCACTGTCATTGTGTCTACCTAAACCACTGCTGTCTCTCATTCTCACTGTCAAGCTTGCTTTGCTCGTCTTTGCATTTCTTTTTGTGATTGCCTCTCTCCATCCTTCTTACTCTCTTTGTACGTCTCTCCCATTTTCTCTCTGTCTCTCTCGTGCTTTTCCCTTTGTAGCCCTGTTTCTCTTCATTGCTCTCCCTCTCTCTGTCTGTCTGTCTAAGCGTCAGATAATCTCACTGGGGGAGACTTTAGAGGACTCTCCATCTGTGTATAAATAGCTCTGGATGAATTATTGAGGGACCTGGGGTTGCTAATAATCCCGCAGGACCCATCTGACAATGACACAGAAGATGGAGGGAAAACAATTACGCAGGCTTTCTCCTTCAGAAGAGTGGGAATGGGGGTGGGGGGGACTCCGCGGCCTCTGGGAGCCTCCTCACGGGGCCCAACATCTTGGCTAATAAACCCAATTAAGTCTCCGGAATCAATCGGAGCCCCGGGGGCGTCCTCTCTCTTCCTTCCCCGGACGGTGTGCAACAACAGGAAGTGTAATGATTCATGTTCCCCCTTCTGCATTTGGATCGTCCTCTCATCTCCATCTTGCAGGTTGGCAAGGCGGACGGGACAGGACAGGATGTCCGCTGAGGCAGGATAATAGGACAGGGAGAGGAAAGGAGAAGAGAGAGGCAGGTGAAGTGGAGAGGAGAAGAGAGGCGAGGAGCACAGAGGAATATTAATGGGAGTCTTTATCCTGTAAGTGTTTTACCAGGTGGATGAGACATGGGACCACTCCCATGACAGAATTCACTTTGTCACTTTGTCTTCTTAGTGATACATGATTCATCTGTAGATGGATTCTTGATTAATCAGCGTTGCCTGGTCCTTGTCTGACTGTTGACCCACTATGCTTTCTATCTATTGATCTATCTATATCTATGTATCTGAATCTATCCGAAAGATTTGACCATCAGCAGCCTGTTCCACTTGTGGCCCCAAATCTTTGGTGTTGTGCTTTGCTACAGGTTAGCACTGCTATCCACACTGAGCCATGAGTTTACCATGTGGAAGAAGTATGAACCCCGGATTATTCAACATGTACTAAATATTTTTTTAAAAACTGAGAAAAAACTATCGTAATTTTAAAAAATGTAAAGTTTGCTGCAGTTTGAATGTTGAATGCACGTTCAGTTCATTTGAATCGGTCAGTATCCCCATTTGAATCCAAACAGTAGCTGGGGACACACAGTAACTTTTGAACATTTTAATTTTAGATCCATTATGTCAGTACAACGTGAGCCGGTGTGACTCATGGGTCATGTTTCACTGTCAGTCTTTTCCAACTGTACAGAGAAAAAGCTGCAGTTTCTACGGTAACAAAACCTCCTGGTAAAGTATTAACTGCAGCGTTTGATGAAAACTTTTCACGGGAACACCATTCTTCATGAAAGTCGTGTGTGCTGTGACAACCCAGCACATACACACTGTTGTCAGACACACACGGTGGTAATTCTGGGCTGGTGTGTTCTGTCTATTAATGGTGTTCGCACACAGGAAACCCAAATCACTGAAAAGATCTTTATACTGCTGGTTTTTGAAGGGGAACATTGGTGTCCCAGAATAGTCTAAACACTCCTTCAGAGGTTTTTCCACTGAGTAAAGTATATTATTTCCACATAAAACATTGAACTGTTGTAATATGGGCTCAGAAACGTTAATGTATCTGTCCTGCACTGTTATATTAGTCTGGCTCAATAAATTTCCCACAGTGACTGACCTCGTATGTACTGGTTCAGACTTTAAGTTCTTCATAGGAGTCACTGCAGTTTTAATAATTTATATCATGAAAAGCTAATTTTAGTTCTCCCAAACATTTCCTGACAAAATGGCAGCAGCAGGACGAGAGTGAGGTGATTCGTCTGCCTGGATTTTTGGGACATTTGATGGCCGTGTTTTGCCATCAGGGGAGCTTTTAACAAGACTGTACAAGTGGGTGTTCAAGCATTCATGTTTCATGTGATGCACTCAGAGTGAGTGCTGTTTAAGAAGGTGTTTTATTTTGTGGTATGAGAGCTCGAGCATCACATGCACCCCCCTCTCTATGCTTGCATAACAATATGTGATTGTATGAATGTGTGTATGTTATCTGTTCTGACCCTCGATGTACTGGGAGGGTAGGAGGGGGCTGAGTGAGGGCTGGGGGTAACTCTGTGTGTGTCTGTGTGAATGTGTGTGTCTGTAAGGGAAGGGGGAGTTGACACTGTCCTAATGATGCATTTTCTACTCCATTGATTCAATGGCTGTGCTCTCCAGTAAATCCTTCACATGCAACACATTAAAGCTGGCCCTTTTTCCTCCTTCACCGATCGATTAGCACAGCTTAGAGACGGCAACTCTGGCAAGCAGGGCGAGAGATGGGACTTGTTGTCTTCAGGGACTTGTGCGCACACGCATACACACAAGCACAAGCACAAACCATTTAAAGTTTCTCACTGTTTCTCACACATGTATGTCACGAAGAAAAAAAAGTTTCATCAGCCATAGTTGTAACGTGAGGATGCATCAGGTCAACTCATTGTCACTCCCAACTGGTTGCACACTGATGCTTGGTCAGACAGCCTTCTCATTTCGGCCCAGTGCATTTCAGTGCACTGGGCCGAAATGCCCCCCTTTAGTGTCATTTTTTGGCATGCAAAGTAGTGCTCCAGAATAGTATTCAAGTATAGAAAGGGCACATTAGGAGGTGGTGATATGAATCAGCTGGCCTTCAACCTGAAGACACAAGTTCTATGTAGAAGAAGCCTAAAAGAAAAACCCTAAAGAAACCCTATAACCACCTTAACCAGGTGTTAAAAGGCAAACTCCCATCTGCTGCTTCTCCTGCGCATCCTTGGAGACGCCGACAAATCCCATGACAGTGACAGTCCCAAACATTTTACTACAGTGTCATGCCATCTAGATGTTTAGGGACTTCTGCTGAAGTCTGTCAGACTACTGTGCACACTGAAAATGACACCGCACTGGAAAAACTGTTTTTAGTTTGCATGAATCTGTAATCTCGATTGTGTGTTTTTTTTTCTTTCTTTATTGTCCCCCTAAAGGCGCCTCTGTGAAATGTAACGTCACCTGGTTTTTCAAAGCTTCTATTATCAAAAAATAAGGTTGTTTTTATTCCCGCTCACGTTGCCCACATATTTTGGGGCAATTTGGGACCAATTTATTCAGGGCATTTTTCACTTTGCTACTTAAAATTCACATTCAGACCACGAGCAAGCTTTGATTTGGCTTGATGATTTAACAGTTTTGCAGAAAATGCCCAGTTATTAAAATTTATTTTACACCCCGAGTCAATCAGAACTCAGTATTCGCATAGAATACAGTATAATGACTTTTATTTTACGATCTTCATATCCTCATCTCAGAAAGTAATTTAGTTACAACCGGAGTCCCCTTTATTGTTCAAAATGACTATGTCCTGCACTTTTAAGAATGGAAAAAATATAACAGATGTACGGAAGTGCCGTCCCTCAGAGATTCAGCCATCACCTGGTTATTAACATTTGCTCTGTCTATTCTTGCTCTCCTCTTCCCTCAGTGGCACGCTCGTTGTGTGTTTCTATATTATGGATTCTTCTTGTTCCCCTGAAGAGAGGACTGGGGGATCTGCATATAGCTGCCTATGGGCAAGCTGAGACTGCTATTACACTCTATTACAAATGAATTCACCTCCTCTTTCATAATACTGCCCCTCAGTTCTGCCTCACTCTGCTGAAATAATATCATAATCAAGACCATTCATTCGTCCCCTGAAACAGCTCCTGAATTTTTAAGGCCTCTTTCACTCAATGAACAAAAAGATGCTTGATGTTGGCAACTGAATTATTTTTTGCACTTGTTCACGCAGACTGCAGCTCTGTTCTCCGAGCTTCTATTGCGGGCTTCAAAGTGCTTTTTCCATTTAATCAGCGATTACAGCAGCCAATTAAAGATTTTAAGACGATACAGGAGAAAGTTGGAGTGTTCCCGGAGACCTTGGCCGTGTCCCCTAAAATAGCCTCTATCCTCTGTCTCTTTCTTCCTTGGTGAGTAATGATCTGAAAGGTCAGCAAAGGTGAAGGGGATATGAGCGGCTGCTGCTCACTTTATTGAATTACTATTCCTCGCAGAACCAAAAGTGAGGGGACTTGTCTGGGCTTTTACACTTTGATATCGGATTGACTTGGAGATATGTGACTTTTTCTGAAGTCCGCTACTTTAATTAATCCTAAACATTTCACTATATCCGTGCGTTGGAGAAATGGCGAGAATGAATCCACAGCCAATGAAGATAGCAGCGGAACATACAGTAGCTATAGAGACGGCGCTTTTAATAGCTGTGTTTATTTCATTTTTTAAAAGTAGATTTTTCTGCATTGCAAGTCTTAACTTTACTCGTTTTAATTTTATGATGTTTGAAAACCAGATACAGACTGAATAGCAATCGTATGGCTCATACTGAGTGTCCCAGTTACAGCAGTACAAGGGCAACTGTATCATTCAGAAACTCTTTTAATATAGCACTTATTAGTATTCCACTTTTGCACTCAGTCCTACTCATTTTCACCATTCGACTAAAAGACCAAGGCTTTATATGCTATTTCTCTGAACACAATAAGTCAAGAATTTTTGTCTTTACTCTGACCCATTTCAAGAGTGAATTGAAGAGCGTTATCTAAGCCTTAGCACTCACAGAAATCCAGTCAGAACGTTCTTGTCTTAAGGTCAATCTTTTAAAAAGGAGAAAAAAAACATTCCTCTGTTTATTGAGCAAAGTCTGTCCTTGGTCAACCCTTTCAGGTGAAGATAAGTGCTAACAGAACTGAGGTAGGGGGGAGACGTGGAGATTTCTATTGACTGACTGAAATTGGACAGCCTCAAACAAAGTTTCATGCCAAAGTTTTTCAAGGCAGAGTTCCAGGGATATGCAGAGCAGAGTTTCAGCTGTGCCGTGGATAAAGCTTTTTAATGCTATTGACTCTTTTTAGGCTCTTACCAAGATGTTCTGAAATATTTAAATGATCACTGGGAGTTTCTCCTCATCTGTGGCTGGGAATAAAAGGAGGGAGAGAGCGAGAGGAGGGAACTTTTTATGTCAGCCTTTTACAATCCCTGAATTAATAGGCAGAAGATAATTAGAGAATTCTGTACAATAACATTGTCCCTCAAGTTTTTTTAGTCTTGGGTGGCATCAGGCAATGTATGCTGGTAAAAAGTGATTCATGTGTCCAGTAACGGTGCAGAGCACTAATTCATTAGTCCTTTTAATTTTAGGAGGATTATAATTAGTTTCAGAGGAGAATTTGAAGAATGGTGTGTCCCCATCCTGGGCCATAGATGCCACTGAGATCGTGGTCGCTATATTGTTTCAGGGAATTCGAGGGTTTTAATTACCCGAGAAGGAATCTACACGCGGTTTATACATGCTAGTGCTAACCATCTCGACTGTCTTTAGCTATTGAAAAACAAATTTAGTAATAAAATTAAAAACCCTGTTTAGCATTTGTTTAATATTTGTTTGGATCGATGTATGTTGCGACGTCACCACCAAGACCAAGAATCTTTCCACCACTTAACTGTGACGTTCTGACAAATCAGATGTTTGGATTCCTTCTCTAACAAAGTTAACGACCTTACCTCTTCATGAGTTAAACTATAACCCCAAAAAGCAAATATCTGATTGAAGCACTTTTTCAAATTGGGGGTAATGTTGCTCTGTCTGTGTGTCTAATGGATTCCTGAATATGCAACCATCCTGCCTAGCCAGAATCCTGGCTTGATATCTAGCGACAGTCATTAAAATGAAGCTTAGCTTAATAAGGAAAATCTGTTTCCATACAAATGCCCGCATTACATGTTTGAGCAATTCCCTTCTTCACTGCCTCTGTCTCACTGCCACTTTGCTGTCAAAATCACTGCAATTTTGTGGTCCAATGAGCTTCTTGCCCTCTTATCTAAGACAATCAGTCCACCATCCCCATTCTCTCTTAGGTGCACAGAGCTATTCTGTCGTACCGCCTTTCAACTGTCTTGCATTCCTCTCCATCTCAACCTCATCCTGGATAATCAGAGAGTAACACGAAGTCTCCATCAGCCATCTGCTTACCCTGCTCCATCACCAGCGTCTAGGCTCTGGGGTCCTGTCCCATTTCCTACTTTTGTTCGGGACACGGCTCTGCTGTGTTGCTTTATCGGCATCTGATCGTCAAAATACTTTATTAGTCAAGCTCTTGTAGATTAATATGTAATGTTCTTTCTTCTAAATGATCCCTCCTCGTGGAGTTATCTTTTAGAAGAGAGTACTTAAATAAACAATGGCTCAGTCCCCATTAGCAACTTGTTGGGCAACTCATTGGCAAAGGCAGCTCATCAAATTTGGGTTTTCCAAATCAACAAGGTCAAAGCTCCATGTGGTCCAACACAGCTGTCGTTTAAATAAGGCCCGGCGATGGCAGATTTCTTTCTTCTTCCTCCACCAGAAAGTATTCAGCCTCCACCATTCCCCTGCTGCTTTCTTTCATCTTCTCTCATTTCCTTCCCCATATTTCTCTCCCTCTCCCTCTTTCTCTGTCTCTCACTCTTTTTCTGTTTCTCTCTCTCGGTGGGTGTGTGTCCCTTTAGGGTGTCTGCTGCAGTTGAGATAAGAAGCGAGTGTAGGACACAGGGGGATGGTGTTCACAGAAGCTAGGTGATCTTATCTCCTCTCTCTCCCTCTCCCTCTCTTACCGAGCATCCCTCGCTGTTCTGCTTTTCCTCTCTCTGCTGTTCTCCTCCCCCTCTTTCTTTCTGCCCTTTTTTTTCCATCTTCCCTCATCTTCCTCTCTCCTCTCCTCTCACACACACATTCTCTCAGATCCCCCTCTGCGCTGCTGTTGATTTGAATTTGAAGTGATGGGAAACCAAATTGGCAGCATTGACAGCAGAAACAAACAGCTTATCTCTCTCTCCTGGGCCAATATGGGTCTTAGTCAGATACTAGAGCTGCTGCCAGCATCTGACTTGTGACAATGATGATAAATTGAACATTTGTTGACTGTCACTTTTCATGTGTGTGTGTTGGCGTGCGTGTGTGTGTGTTTGTGTTTCACCACGCTATCGCATCTATTCCTCATATGTGACTGACTCTAAATAAATGTATGAGTATTTCCAGGTTAAGCCTTAATGTACAAAACACACAGTGATCACATGGATTAATATGCAGTAATCCATGTGTAACACTGATTAAATATGACTACGGGTACTTTTACTCCAAGAGGTACGTCTGCTGTTGCGATTCGGTACATTGCAAAATGTGGAGGAGAAAGGTGCATTTGAATAAATGGAAATTATTATTTCATAAATAAAATGCATCTACATTTTTTTTGTTTGGGAATAAAATATTATAGTTGATTAGATCACCTTGTTCCTCCAGTCTGCATGCCAATGTGTCTTTGCAAGCAAACAAATACATAACTAACATTATGCAACTTGCCCTGTAATGTTGCAGATTTTCTTCTGTATAAATGCAATTTATCACTGTGGGTGTGAAACAGACAATAATAATAAAAAAGGGTTGGAAACCTCTGGAACAAACTACATACCAGAAAATAAAATAATATCCATGTCAGTTACACTCTGCATCACAAATGCAGCAAATTCACACACTACTAATAAGTTAAAAATGTTAATGTAAAACTTCATGATGAGTATTTTAACTTATGCAGCTAAAATATATTTTGCAAGCATAGGCATCTTTAACCAAAATTGCATTTTTAATGTCACAGTGAGGTATTTTCACATTGTGGTATTGCTGTTTTTGCTTCAAGTATGGCATATGAGTACTACGTTGAACACACTGATTGCCGTAGGTGCCTGTGTTCCAAACATGTGAATGAGCGTCAAGACGTGTGAATCGGAGGCTCGCATGTCTTTCCTCTGGGACAGCAACGGCATGTAGTGCTGACATGAAGGGCCCGGAGAGGACAAGGAGGTAGCCAAGCTGTCAGCAGCCAGCTCCCACTTTGCCTAATGAGAGAGAGGCACATTAATTAAAAACACCAACAAGCAGAGCTGCCTAGTGTCCCACCATCAGGACGACCTGGGGTTAAAGACGCGGAGCAGAGAGGATGGGAGCTACGCTCCTTCTACATACAGTACATGATGTTACACTCAACAACAAATAGCCCTCAGTATTCAAAAAGAACAAAGAGAACCACAAATGGAAAGAGCTTCGAGAAGGGGGTGCATTATTTAAAATGCACCGTGTTTTGGTCTTTGTGGGTAGGAGTCTATGATGATCATCCAATACTTAGCCCCTGATGTTCCCAGAACAAACTATGGTTCTTTTGTCTCTTTGTGCTTATGTTTGCTGCGTGGCAACAGAGAACAGTTTGTAAGTGTCTCTATGTAGACACTTGTAATTCAAAAACTAGAAAAAAAAAACAATGATAAATGCATAGTCAAAGCGAGTGCACATATATATATATATACAGAAATGGGTTTTAAATAAAAAAATGCTTACATTTTTGCACAATCTGCATCTTCGCGATCACGCAAAATACCTGTGTGTACAGTATGAGCTCAAATTGCACATCAGCGTCTTGTGCAATTGTCTTTGTAAGTGTTTTATTAATCTGTCACACACATGAATCATTAGGCTTGATCTGGAGATTGACAGTTTGTCAGCTCTCTGACAGTGGTGTGTGCCTCACTGTCAACAGGGGGTGGCAAGGGAACAGCGTGCATGTTCCCCCATGGCTTCTTCTTCTTCTGCCTTGCCTCCTGCGTCTCCATCTTCTTTCCACCCCCACATGTCAGCCCAGGTGCTAACAAAACCGAGGATTGTGGGTAGTCTTGGAACATATGGAGCAGAGAGATGGAGAAATGAAGGGTGGAGGGAGTAAAGTAGAGGGAGGGTGGCTGAGAGAGTGAGAGAGAGAGAGCGAGAGAGAGAGAGAAAGAAGCTGTCAGGCTGTCTATCCCTGTCACAACAGCCAGAAGAGTGCGATGGACGAATGGATAACTGCTATTTCAGGCTGCCAGGGAGAAAGCTCAGTCAGATTTGATGTGTTGATGGGGGCATGGTGGCTCTCACGCAACAGAATACACAAATCGTCACACGTTGACGCAACTTTTGGTCCCGCTTATTTCCCTTCTGCATCCATTGGATTGCATTTGTATTCACAGAAATATTCAATTTGTTCAGTCACTGAAATGCTGTTCATTGTGCACAAACATGCGCAGGCATACACACAAACACGGGCAAATTCCCAGTGTGGCCATGTAGACAGAGTTTCAGAGCTATGGCTGCAGGCTTACTCTGTGTGCGTGTGTGTGTGCGTGTGTGTTGTTTTTAGCTATTTGCTGATGATTGGTGCAGCCCCCTCCCATAGCTGTCTCTCCTTCTCTGTCCCCAGTTCACATAATTGTCTTTCTCTCTTGCTGTATTTCAGGCTGTGCCTTCCTCACCTACTGTGCCAGAGAGTCAGCCCTGAAAGCCCAGAATGCATTGCACGAGCAGAAGACCCTGCCAGGAGTAAGTCGTACACGAGGAACGACATGCCGACCCAGAAGCAAAGTCTTACATAAACACATCTTGGATTCACTCGCACACAAACACAGATGCTCATTTTAACATATAATGACTTATATTTATTTCAGCTCAAAGGGGACTCTCTGTCTTTGCCATATCTGCCATGTACTGTTTATCACTGGCTACACACCACACGTCTCTCTCTTAAAGATCTTTTTCTGCCACCCCCCCCCCCACCCTCACCCCCCTCCCCACCCCTTTCACTGCCTCCCTCTCTCTTCACTTTGACAGTCACACTTACACAAACCCATAGGGAGAAACCACACAGCATCACATCATAGGCACACTATTTATAGTCCTTTCTCCAGTTTGTGTAAATGAGCGTGTGTCTGTGCGTGTGCATGCACCCGTGTGTGTGGGCAAGTGTGTTAAGAGATAGACAGAGAGTGGAATGAAAAGCTGGTGGATGTAGGCTCTTTCTACATTTATGTGCACACCCTGCTTTATGTCCCAGAACCGGCAACGACACAGGAGTGCATTATAAATGCGTATCAACACGTCACATCTTCACGACAGATGTCCACATGCTATGGCCGCTGCTACTCACACACACGTGCAGCGGGAAGCAAAGCATGCTCCTTTGAATGCTCAACTCCTCTTCTTGCGTGACAGGGCGAGGAAGTTTTCACTTTGTCATAGAGAAGATGTAGATTTTCAGTTTGTAGTAGTGTGTGCATGCGATTCTGAGGGATTATCAGCAATGTGAGCCTTTCCTTTGGTGTACACAAGATTTTATGATTACACATGTGTCTGTGTGTGTACATGTGTCTGTCTCTGTCACACATTTTGATTAGTACGTCCATGCTCCTCGACGCTCGCGTGTGAGCGTGAACATGGATGCGTTGCACGCATTAGCTGCGTGTGTGTGTGTGCGCGTCTTAGGAAGTTTTGATGCGTTTCTGTCAGGCCTGGCTCGGTTTGCTCTGTTCGTTTTTAATGACGCCTCCAGGGAAGCTGACAGTCGCCGTGTTGAGCGCACAGCCTTTGATGTGAGTGATTATGACATCACAGACGTGCAGTCAAGAAGAGCGGAGGAGTGGGGATCCGTGCTCTCAGTCTTTTTTTTTTTCACTTCCCAGTGGCATATTATTCAGAAAGAAAGAGGGAGGGAGAGACAGAGACGCAGGGAGAGAGAGGAGGAGAGATTAAATATTTGGCCAAAACCAGAATGCGATTTTGTGTTCACACAAAGTGTGCTGCCGATTGATGTTTTTGCCTTTGTTGCTATTGTTTGACACAGACCAGAATATGTGGGCACAAAAACAGTTTTGAGGAGTCTGCCTTTACATCTTTAAGGGACCATGTTTGGCTTCACATGCTACAGAGAGATGCATCAACACCAAATAAATGTAACCAGGCATTCGCAATTAATATTGCTTTAGAAGGAAATACTAATTAGACACGCCTTTGGCAGTGTAGGACAGTCTCAGGTTTGTCTTTGACCTATGGAGAGAGTTAGATAAACAAAGGCAGGCCATAGGACAGACCTAGATGCTCAACAAACCCTGAAGCAGAGAATTCAGACAGGCAGACCAGGAGACTGTGTTTTCTTGCTGGTGGAGGTAAATCCAGCAAAACAGAATAAATGAGTTCATTAGAAACAGAGCGAGGACCTGGCCCTGGGAAAGGCAGTGGGACGTTTTATGGCGCACGAATACACCCTCTTACCTCCGTTCCCTTGTTTTGTTTTGTTTTGTTTTTTCCATCTACCTTCTTCACTCGCTCTCCTTCTATCCTCTATCAATCCCCCACTCACAGGCCAACACAACCAAAACCCTGCAAATGAAATCTCCTTTCTACCCTGTTAAAGCCTCTTTCCCCTTCACTTTGTGTCCTGATGCGCTTTTTACCGTCAAAGTTGCTCCCCAGCCTTTACATTTAAAAAGTTTTCTGCCGTCCTTTTTTTTTTTTTTTTTTGCTTCCAGGTGAGCTGAGAGAAGAGGGGATTTGGCTTCCTAGTGGAAATGCCCTGTAAGCATGGCTGTAGGCTGTTGGTGTAGCTCAGACAAAGTACTGAGAGGGATGCCTTATGTGAATGTACGTGCATGCGTGAGCGTGCGCGTGTGTGCGCCTGAGCGCGTGCAGTGTCAGGAGAGACTTTGGGTAAACAAGTGACAAGCAGAAATACTGATGTTAAAGTGACGCTGACATTGTACTACTGGTGATAGATGACAAATTGTTTTCACATTGCTCATTCCATTATAGCACTACAAACTACAGGTACACAGGATTATGCTGATGGAGAATATGTGTCTGCTAACATAATTAAATCAGCTCTACTGACAACTGACACAGAAGCCAGCGCTGCTGAACATTCAAAATATTCAAGATGTAGATCCAGTATTGGAATGATAAACCAAAGCAGTGCAAAGAGAGCAAAGTCAGCAAGTAAAGAGGGAAAGACTCGCTTGAACCATGGATGGATCACTGAACAGTCAATAGGTCACGGAGCCTGTTGTGCAAGAAATGACTGTTATTGATTATTGTGTTATAAATTATATTGTTATTTTTGGTTCAAAAGGCCAATGCCTTTGTAAAAAGTGCATGTGTTTGCTTCTGATGTTCAAACTAGTAGCCAGTTAAATTTAATCTTTTTTTTTTTTCTAAAACCCAACTGCAAAAGGTGTATTTTGCAGGTACAATAAGCATCGGTTTAGGTATGTTTGACAGCAGAGGAGTACCAAAGTGTGGGTGTGCTGTGCCAGAAATCTTTGGGAAGGATTTCTTTTAATCTCACACTGATGGCCAGGTGAAACGGCAGGCCATCAGCAGCAGTTTAGATTTACAGAGTTATCATACATCTAAAAGCACCATAATTTATGTAATTTTGGCTGTTCCAGATTTTGACCATTCTTGATAAAAATAAAAAAAAAAGAAAGAAAAACAATATAGTCCACATGATGAAAAATATATCAGTAAAAATTATTTTCCCTTTTTTGAGGTACACAGACAACAAGCGTATAAATGGAGTTTTATTTTCTTTTGGAGCGAGGGATGCAAGGCAGAACAAAAATGGGGCGCGTCCCAAACGCCAGGCCCTGACTGCCACACTTGTGATCCTGCGCTCCAGTTTCAGACTCGTACTACAGTGAGAGGCATTAAAAAGCTCCTCTATTGATTTTGGCAAAAATCCTCACGAGTGGGAGGATGTATTTTTGTGCGCACACGTGCGCGTGGTTGTGCTTTTTACGTGTCGGTCACAGGGTGGAGGTGCAGAAATGGCGCTAGTACAGCATGTTCATGAAATTCTGAACAAACACTCGCCAGCAAATTCTCCTGCAAACACAAAAACACTAACACCTAAAACACATGCAAAAAATTATATATATATATATATTTATATATATATATATGGCATCTCCTCAAGCAGTTAAATATACCAAGTGGCCCCCACACAGTGCACAGAAGGAGCATGCACTCCTGAATACAGAGCCCTGTGCTCCAAGTTAGAAAATAATGCATACAAATGCACACAAACAGGTACAAAACACACCGCTGATACAACACATGCACTCACACTCCAAACACTTCTCTTGTAACTGCAATACAACACTCCTCGTAAGCACTTCCATTCAAAAACATGATACTCCGATACACACAGAAAGATAGAGAGAGGGAAAGAAATAGGGAGAAAGTAAGCGAAGGAGCGAGAGAGAGAAATACGGCGTCAATTGACTCTCACTGTAATAGTGAGCCAGATGAGAAAATATAGAACACTGTGAATCAATGCGTCATTTCAGAGCGCTTTCACACACACAAACATACACACACACACATAAACACACAGAGTTTTCAGCCCAGGGGCAAACAAACAACAGAAAACACAGGAAAGCAAATGAATAGCAGGATGGAGGAAAGAGGAAGGGGTGGATGAAGGCAGATTGGAAAGAGTGGGTGGATGGAGGGAGTGAAGGGAGAGGTATAGTCGAGGTGCCTCCATACCAAATGATTTGTGTCTGTTTCTTTTTTCAACCCCCCTTTTCAATCCTTGCTCTCAGTTGAGATAATGCCAAGGCAAAAAATCCATGGCATTGATTGGCTCCTGCGACCCAGTTTCATGGCAGCTTTTTCTCAATAAGTCGCCCTCATTGGTCAATAACTGCCAAGCTCCCCAGGTGACGTGGGTGAAGAGGTGTTTGGATGGCGGGGTTTTGGTGGTGCTCAGTTATGATTTGTGTACAAGTACTGTAGTTCAGTCCTTCTTGTAGATTTAGATTTATGGTGCAGTGTGCGGGAGGCATAGCTACACGTCCACATGAATAATGCCACAGACCCTGGAGCTAAAATATCCCCGCTCTCTCCCCAAGCTATCACCTCATCAACTATCCTAATCACCCCTATCCAAAAGAAAACCATTTGCCCCATAAGGTGCTTCATTTAATGAATGCACAGTCATTGAAAGAATGCCGGAGTGATGCAAAAGCAAGTTTTAGCTTGAAACGACTCCGGTCCAAAAATTCATATTCCTCACACACACACACACACATACACAGATTTTTGTAAACTCGTACACATAATGAGCAACTTATTTCAGTCTGACATGCCTGAGAATAAAACAAAAAAGGAGAATGCACCGGCAGTAGTCTGGGTAACAAAACAGCAGACTGTATCCAGTGTCCACACAGGAGCAAAGCTTTTAAGTGAGGCAGTAGGCAGCCTGAATCTGGCGGGTCATAAGCCTGCAATAAAAATTTAAATGAGCCTCCCCAACAGACAGCAGAAAAGCAGAAAGACTTTCTGTAAATAGTGTTTGTAATACATTCAGAGGTAAACACAGATTTCGGTTTGTTGTAAAACCCATCACAGTTCATTAATTTTGTAAGTCTTTATTTCTAACGATTTACTTTTTAGAGGTACTACATTTTTTGCGGCTCTGGGGCTTTTTTGTTGTTTGGATTAGGCTCTCAGTTTCAGTTATGGTATATCTTAATGCATCAGCACACAATAATATTTAGGACAATAGTGTGGGTCGAACCTTTTGGCAGCAGCTTGGGATCAACCCCTTTTGTCATTCATCAGAGCAATGTCCCCAAAGCCAGGGCCAAAAACAGCATTGTTCATAGCTTGTTGTGGAAGAATATAACTGCTAAACCCTATTAAACGCCTTTGAGCTGAGCTGAAACAGTCACTGTTTGCCAGGCATTATCACCCAAACACCAATAACCGTAATGTTCCTATAACCAAATAGGCCCAAATTCCTGCAACTGGGTCCCCAGCTCAACCTCCCTTGAAGAATGGAGGCTGACAGAGCAGCAGAATAATGCCTATGGATTTGGCTTTGATTGATTAACTGATTGATTTGTGCCCTGAACTACATGTTGCTCAGTCCATATGGGCTTAAGCTGCCAGCACTGTATAATCCGATCCAACCAAAGTGCTTGTTGGATGGTTGAACAGCATCTAAAAACCCTTCTCAAAGATCTTCCCGACAACTTTGCAAAGCTGACAGTCCCACATTCGCATCCACGTCATGCTGTGGGTGAGAAAGAAAGCGCTGCACCTCTCTCCTGCCTTCTATTTTCAATTTTTAATCTCCTTCCTCTTCTTTAACGCGTGTGCTCTTTCTATTCGTCTGGTAAATAGGTTGTTACCAACAGGCTGGTACGTCTTTTCAGCTTTTTTTTTTTTTTTTAGCATAAAGCCTTACACCGTTACATAAGATTTAACATAAGAAACAAGCAAAATGAAGTATAATAACCATAAATTCAAAAAAGTGAACATTTTGAATCTGGTTGTGGTGTTTGGTTGTCCACATACTTTTGGCTATATAGGATGGCTTTGGCTGAACCCCTTTAAGGAGTAAAGCATGAATGGTGCCATAATTGTAACAAAGATCATTACATGCCTACACACCATCTTTTGTCATATGAAGTCTGAATGGTCCCATTATCATTGGGCTCCGGGCCTGATGTTACAACCTCCCATTGCCAAGTGGAGTTTGAGCAGATTGTACAAATGAGAAAAATTTATCTGTCTCGAGGCAGCAGTTCACTGTAGTCCAATAAGCCAACTAATTTCAGAGGTGGTGCATGCTACCTGCTGGGTCAATAGACTGATGATCCATATGTGAAATTATGCACTTTTTTTAACGACTGAACCGTACTGCAGCACATGTAGCGTTACAGCGCTAACCCAGTTTGGGTTGTCGCCAGGACTCCCCAATGTAACTATCCCAGTCAGCCCTATTGCCAGTCATCATTGTGACATGTGTTGACTGAAATTTGCTGCTGTATGAATCATTATTATAATTACAAATTGCTCTCATGAGAAAGATTACTACGGTGCTGCTCACAGAAAAAGATGAGGAAGACAAAGAAAGACCTCAGCCAAGAGCAGTTTTAAAAACTGTGATGTGCTCGCCGAAGAAATGGATTGAACTGTCCGAGCAATTCAAAACACCTTTAAGAGGTACCATTATTTACACTAAAAGCATGTCCCCCACTTCAGAAATTTTAGAAGTGGCATGCTCTTTTTCAGCATTTTAGTCTATAGCTGGCTCAAGCTCCTGTCACAGTCTGAAATCATCTCGTCTTTTCCTCGAGTTTGTATCGATCCGCAAAAGCACGGCCTTAAAGCGCACCAATGAGTCTTCATCCTCAACAGCCTGCTCCACTGAGCATTTACAAGTGATAATGTCACAACTGGCATTTTCAGGCTGTTTCTTGCACTCACCAAAGTGAAAAGTGGTTTTTAAAAAATTATATATATATATATATATATATATTTTTTTTTTTTTTTTTTTTTTTTTTCTAATCCAGGTGCAGTTTATTCGCTTTGAGAAATTTGAGAAAAAAAACTTCTCCGTGATGCCTGCATTATTGTTTAAGTGCAGAGAAACCACACATCCAATTCTTGCTTGATTGGAATTGTTTCATAAACCCCCAAAGCCATGGACTCCCTTATTGATATAAATCCGGCAGTGACTATGACTGTCGCTGGGGGAGAGGACAGAAGTAGAGGCTGCTGCAGCTGGAGCTATTCAAAAAAAAGGGGGGGGAGGCTTTAATAGCATCCTAACCAGTGTGCGCCTGGCTTCAGCCCTGGGTGTGCATATAGTTCACAGATTTAAGTGTCTCCATAAGCTCGTTGTGATAGTCATTCTGCCATTGTCATAGTTTTACCTCCTGCTGCTGTCGCTGTATTGAGTTCGCCTGACTCCAGCTGCTTTGAAATTTCCTGCCAGGACAGTGACTTTTTTTCTCTTCTGAATAGTTGTATGTCACACTGCGATATCTATTTGTCTTTTTCAAGCTCTCAAGCCTCCTCGCACATACAGTACAATGTGTCTTTCCACACCAGAGAGCGCCGTGTTGTCTGATATTTTTTATTGTAGCTTGTTCAGGTAATTTACCATGCACATTAAATGTTGAAGAACAGAGGAAAGATAACTGGAAACAATAAAATGCAATAAATCAGTCACACATACAATATAGTTTATCTATTAAAGCTGTGTTTTATTGATCGTTGGAGGATATTATGGTGAAGATTGTACACCTTTCCTTTCTGTCAAGCATTAGTGACTAGTCTGTTCTACGTCAGCTGTCAATGTGGGGCAGAGCAGACGCTTTAAAACAGCAGAGAATATTTTCATTCGGCAATCTCATTTTTTTTTTCCTGAGGTTTTACAGGGCTCTTGGAGCTTTTACTGTGAAGCCCACTATGCTCTGCATCTTTTTATCAGCTCTTTCTGTTAATCAGCGCTTTTCATTTTTTTTCCAAGCAGACCAACTGCTGTTATAAAATGAAAGCTTACTGAGTGTAATTGTCTTTAAGTCTTTTTATTTTATTTGAAAGTCTAGCAATGAACATTAGTCCTGACTTGTTTTCCAAAATGGCTTTATAGAATTGTGTTTAAAAATTGATGCTAAGTTGCTTTCTAGATTCGATTTTGCTGCTTTGGTAACAGTATTTTACAGTGAACGAGATAGCCGATAAATAATTTCACTGTGATTGCAGTGAAAAAGAAAAAAATTGTGAGCCCAGTTTGAACAAGGGCTTTTATAATGAAAACATCTAGAAAATGCTGCCAGTTCAAAGCCAAGCGCAATTATCATGCAATCCTTACATGGTTGATGTTATCTCTCATCAGAACTTCTGAAGAGCTAACAAAGTGAAGCGGTAAAATGTAGGAAATGATTCGAAAAGTGTTAGATTACGGATAGAAACACTGCCCACTGGTTTGTTACTGGCACTGACTACAGGGCTAAAAGTTTTTTAAAGTAGATGCCAGCGGTGCCACGCTGCAATATTAATGTTGTTTTCTACTTAGAAAAGTTCTTATGAAGCATAAAGTAACCAAACAGATTTCACAAAGGGGCTTTACCCTTCTGTAAATACCATTCTCATGCTCATTGGTAATGCTCAAGGGAAAAAACAAAACCCATTTTATTCCGTGACCTTCACCACCTCACCTTCACTGTAGCCATTGGAATATATAATATGGCAATTTCAATTTCTTCGTTTGGCCCATATCCTCTGATACGTTCCACAGAGTGTGAAGTGGCACTCAGAAATCTTATTCCCAACCCCGCTGAAGCAGCTGGTGAGCTGGTGGCCGGCAGATGTGATAATGACACAATGCACCAGCTGAGACGGCATAGCGGGCCACGACTCAGGCAGCTTTTAATAATTGATGGCAGCCAAGGCCCCGGATTGGCCAGTAATTGCATTACAGGTCACTTCTCAATAGCAATTTGTGAAAGTTGTGGTGATGTGTGCCGGGTGGCGATCAATAGGCACTGTCCAGAGAGGCAGACACCCCCCACCCACCCACCCCATGCTTTCTATCTTTCTGTTTATAAAGCCAAGACGTCCAGTGAAAATATTTTCTTTCAATGTTCAGTGCAGCAACACGGTGAAATACTGAGATTAATATAAGTCCCATGAACACCTGTTAAACACATTAACCCCTTTAATACTTTTTAAATAAAACATGTACAGTACAAAGTCCCAGACATTTCTAGGAACTATTTTGTTTTGCAGTGTTTGAACACAGTCAGTTAAAACAGTTGCAAGCCTTCAGTTCAATCAGCCAGAAGTGCTATTTTATTTTAACTTCACGTTTCAGTCTGAATGTTTTCTGTTTGGTAGGGGCATATGCAGCAATTTGCTGGGATAGAGTCGTGTCTTTTGTAACTCTATATGAACAGCAGCAGTGGCTGGAGCAAACAGCGGCTATTTTACGAGCAGCATGGTGGCAGGCAATTTACGTGGATATCTGTTTACATGAGTCTTAGTACAGACAGAGATTATTTCTGGAAATGTGCTAAAATACTTGTCTAGATAGAGATCTATTTTTAATTTAAGACACCTTTACATAAATGAAAGTGTATTAGCGTGAATTTGGCCTGATCGCTTAAATATGGCTTAAATAATAATGATTTTTGGACATATTTTGTACATGTAGCATCTGACTTAAAGTTGGCTGCCTGAATTGTCTTTGATGTTTTTAGTATTTTGGAGCTCCAAACACACAGTGGATATATATCTGCCCCACTGCTTTATGCAAGTGCAATACTTCATCACTGGAGGTCCGTATACAAAAGCAATATAGGGCATACTTGACTGCAACATAAATGAGTAAATTGAAGCCTCAGGTTCCCGAAGTTGAAACAGAATAAGAGCTCAGATTCACCCTCATCACACAGCGCGGTGCTTTACTTTCCAGCCTGCAGTGCAGGCTGTGAGCCCGATGCCCCCTCTGGCTTTCTGGCTGCACTCATTCTCATGGAAGTTATTTACTGTTCTAGCCGTTTCTATTTTTTTTTTTCTTCCTCCCATTGTTGATGTCTCACCCGCTTTGACATGTAAACTATCACTGTGTCATTTCGCTGCATCTGGTGTTCATTCTTTTCTCTCTCTGTATCTGTCTCTCTCTCTCGCTCGCTCTGCCTCTTTTCCTCCTCCTGCTCCCCTCTGCTATGGCATGGAGAGGAGGAGGAGAAGAGAGAAGAGTGGAGGAGACAGTAGATTTTGCATGCTCTAAATACAGCCTCTACGTGTGTGGGGTGCTGTCATCAAAGGAGAGAAGGGACAGGGGATGGTTCACTTCTTTTGTGGTAGCGTGTGCGCTTGTGTGTATGTGTGCAACTGTTTGCTTATGTGACTAAGTGTGCATTAATTCTAGCAAACATCAAAAATGCTCCCTCATCCATCTCTCTATTTTAACTCTTCTTCCCTTTCTCACTTCCTGCCTCCCTCTGTCACTCTGCCTAATGCTCATTTTAGCATCACTTTGTCCGCATTGCCTTTTTTTTGTTTGTTTTTGTCGTTAGGCACTGCCGTTGCTTGCCTGTCTGCTTTGGTGTGTCTCACCTCTCTTGCATGTGCTTGGCGGGGTGTGACAGCATTGAGAAGTCACCAAAGAGGTAAATGATGATAGGCCATCCATCATGCTTTATGGACTCTGTATGGTGCTGCCGTGGAGAGTGGCTGCACTGTGCAGTAACTCAGAACACTCTGTCCCTCCGTATAACCTGGCAGGGGCTCTGCTGCTTGCCTCGTCTCTCCTGGGTGGGTGTTCATGTGTGTGAGACACAGGAAGAGCGCTGGTCTGACTTACCCACTTAAGTGTTTCTCAGTGTGTGTTTGTGATTCAATGTGTGTGGATGAGTGAGGGAGGGAATGGAAAGATTGTTTGTCCACACTGCCAAACCATGGGCAATGAGCTTTCATTATGGTCTGATATGCCACTGCTGGGAGCATCACCTCCAACCAGCAGACACAACAAGTTCTGTGTGTGTGTGTGTGTCTGTGTGTATGTGTTTGGGAAAATGATAGAGAGAAACAGACAGAACAACAGTAAGAATGATACACAGAAAAACTGACCACTTCTGACTACAGTTAGGTCTGTACTCTTGCCCTGTGACAGGCTATCCCAGCTGCCATATCAACACAAGTGAAAGAGGCCATCATTAGGCTGAAAAGTGATGATAAAACTATCAGAGAGGTAACAAAAGTTTTAGGACTGGTCAAATCAACAGTCTGGTACATTATGAAAAAGAATAAATGCACTGACCAGCTCAGCAACACCAAACACCCTGGAAGACCACAGAATGTAACTAAAGTGGACGACTGCAGTATTATTTCCTTAGTTCAGAAAACCGCTTGACAACATGTAACCAAATCAACATTCTCAAGGAGGTAGGCATATCATCAGTCAACATTTACAAACAAGAGATGCCTTCATGAATAGAAATACAGAGGGTTTACAACAAGATGCAAATCACTGGTTACACTCAAGAAGGCCAGATTAGATTTTACCAGAAAATATCTAAAAAGGCTGCGCAATTCTGAAAAAAATCTTTGATCAGATGAAGCCAAGATTAACTTGGATGAGAATGATGTTAAGAGAAAAGTATGGAGAAGCACAGAAATGGCTCATGATCTGAAGCACACCGTATCATCTGTTGAACATGATGGAGGTAGTGTTATGGCATGGGCATATATGGCTGCCAGTGGAACCAGGCCAGTAGTGGGTTTTTTATGACGTGAGTGACTGCTGATAGAAGTAGCAGGAGGAATTTTGAAGTGCACAGGGCTGAATTTTCTCCTCAGATTCAGCCAGTAGACATCCAAGCCAATAGATTGGATGGCGCTTCACAGTCCGAAGTGTGGATTATTTGTTACAGTGGATGATGACCCAAAGCAAACTGCAAAAAACAACCCTTCAGTGGGCAATCCTTTTGAGCCTCTGAAAATTGGGGACTGCATAAAAATGGCTCCAATTCTTAATCAGTAAGTGCATGTTCGGCTACTTTCAGCACTGCTGGTATTTGCCTGGGTGGCTCAGGGGTGGAGCAGGCGATAAAAGATAAAAGATGCTGTGGCCAAAAATGCAAAAAAAAAAAAAAAAGCCATCACTTGACCCAGCTTTAATTATAGGCCAATCTCCAACCTTCCTTTTCTCTCAAAAATTCTTGAAAGCGTAGTTGTAAAACAGCTAACTGATCATCTGCAGAGGAACGGTTTATTTGAA
>JAVDPK010002429.1:622660-644838 GCA_034780415.1 Cichlasoma orientale
TTCCTAGGATACTTAAGAGTAGAATGGGAGGCAGAGCCTTCAGCTTTCAGGCCCCTCTTCTGTGGAATCAGCTCCCAATTTGGATTCAGGAGACAGACACTCTCTCTATTTTTAAGATTAGGCTTCAAACTTTCCTTTATGATAAAGCTTATAGTTAGGGCTGGATCAGGTGACCCTGAACCACCATTAGTTATGCTGCAATAGGCCTAGGCTGCTGGGGGGTTCCTATGATGCACTGAGTGTTTCTTTTCATTCACCTCTTTTACTCTGTTCATACCCCACTCTGCATTTAATCACTAGATATTATTAATCTCTAGCTCTCTTCCACAGCATGTCTTTTGTCCTGTCTCTCTCCCCTCAGCCCCAACTGGTCACAGCAGATGACTGCCCCTCACTGAGCCTGGTTCTGCCGGAGGTTTCTTCCTGTTAAAAGGGAGATTTTCCTTCCCACTGTCGCCAAATGCTTGCTCATAGGGGGTCATTTGACTGTTGGTTTGCTCTGTAATTATTGTAGGGTATTTACCCTACAATATAAAGCACCTTTAGGTGACTGTTGTGATTTGGTGCTATATAAATTTAATTGAATTGAATTACTTTTGTAAAACTCCTTAAAGCCCCTGAACAATCACATCTTAATTATTTGATTTAAAATACACTGTTTAGTTTTGTCTGGTGGTGTAAAAAAGCAAAATTACAAAATAGTTATTGCTACCTATTATTAGATTAGTTTGAGTATAGTTTGCAGTGGATTTCTATTCAAATTTGCAAGAAATAATAAATACTTAAACTATCTTAACCCCTTTTAACAAGCCCTACCCCTTTTGTCAGCAATCATTATTACCGCTCTGAAGGCATGCCCTGGCAATGCATTTGTCAGGCAACATATCACCAATACCAGAGTGGCCACTGGGAACTTCTGGAGATTTCCAGAGGGGGGAAGCTTAATTTGTCCCAGTCGCAAACAAAATGTGCTAATTAAATCTGACAGTCAGCACATTAGTTTATCTGTTCTAAAAGATTCATGTTCAGCTTTCTACAACACAGTAGACACAGTAGTCTATGTATGACAATGGATCATGTGGATTCATACCACCTGAAGAAATTCCTCTCTCCCAAATCAGTAAAGTCTGTTCAGCTCAAATAGCTTCCTTCAGTCATTTCATAATACACTCTTTCAAGGTAATAAAGGAAACAATGACTGATGAAAGATGCTAAGTCAGTAATTGAGTTGAAATGATGTTGTTAACCTGTTGTTTATTTAATTATTTATTTGTTTTGTTTGTTTTATATATGACCTGTAAACAACTTGGAAGAGCTAGGGCAATTAACAGGAGTTGAGAAGAAGAGCCATGGCCAGTGTTACAGTTTCCTTCTCCACCAGTATTTGAGGGTCCACTTGGGTCCACAGGATGTAAATTTTGTCATCAGAAGGTGAATGTGAGGCTCCACGCAGACATCTGCATGAAATGTTTGTGACTGTTTAGACTCATCTGTGAGACAGTATACTAAAATGCACAAAATACATATGCATTCCGTAAAAGGATTCAAAGGGTAGTAGCAACAACTGTTGGTGTCTGTAGTGTCTGCAGCTGTCAGCAACAGAGTATAATGCTGGCATTAGTGTTAGTGTGTTTTTCTTGTGATAAATCAAAATGTCTGCAGTGCTAAAGACAAGTTAATCACTGCTGTAATTCTTCATGCTAGAGGTGTAAAAGAAATCCCAGTGTAGTATGTACCTTGGTTTTGGGCCACCTTGGAAACAGAACATCTTCTCTAATCTGAATCATTCACTGGCAAAGTTAAGATGAGACAAGCAGGGGGACCTTGCAGGCGCTGACCATTATGGTGACAATGGTGTTTGTGGTCCCAACTGCCTTCAGATCATTAACAAGCTCCTCTCATGTAGTTTTGGGCTGATCCACCACTTTTCTGATGATCATCCTCACCCCATGAGGCACGATCTTGCATGGAAGTCCAGACCGAGGGCGATTGAGGGTCAATTTATATTTCTTCCATTTCCAAATAATCGCACCAACAGTCACCTTCTCGCCAAGCTTCTTGCTGATGGTGTTGTAGCCCATTTCTTGTCTTGCTCATAGTGGTGGAGAGGTTGGAATGGAAGGAATTGATTCTGTGGACAGGTGCACTTCACACATATAACGAGCTGCCACTGATTGATTGATCGATCGGTTGGTTGGTTGGTTGGTTGGTTGGTTGGTTGGTTGGTTGGTTGTAATCTGTGTGCCACATGGGCACATAGCCAGTCTGTAGGAGAAAGTATTTGAGCTGGGTCGTAGGGGACCAAATACTTATTTCACTCAATGACATATTAATGTATTTATAACTTTTATCTAATGAGTTTTTCTAGATTTTTGGTTGATATTCTGTCTCTCTCCATTAAAATTAAACTACCACAAACATTAGAGACTGTTCATTTCTTTGGAAGTGAGTAAACTTACAAATTAAGCAGGAGATAAAATACTCACTGTAATGTTGCACCCCTGTGTATTAATCCTTATGTAATCATTTCTCTCTGCAACTACTTTGTGATGGTCTACTCAGATTTTACATTAGACAATTTTAGACATAACACTTTTTTGTATTATTCTGTGCCACGACATTGAAGGTGAAATTGCAGAGCATGGTGTGAATTGAGGCAAAATGTCTCCAAGCAAACTGTTTCAAGTTTAGTGACAATTAAAAACAGGAAACTTTAATAAAAGGTACTAATATTATTTTCAAAGAAGCAAATGTACCAGCTGGCATCAAACTATGCAAGATCTTTACATCCATCTAACTGCATTACAGCCCATCCCTTTCTTTTCTATCCAGCTCTCCTCTTTCTCTCCATCCTTTCTGTTCAATACCCCCTCTATCTGGTGAGCCCTTTCACACTTTCCTTTTGTCACCTTTCCACATGGAAGAACAATTGCTCAGAGTTCACTCTGTCTCTCTCTGCCTTCCTCTCCCTCACCTCCCCTCTTCGCTACCACTCTTAGATCCAGAGGGAATCACACTGTCTGAACCAAATGTGCCACAAAGTTGTCAGATGATGTTTGTTTTCCACCCCCTTTCCCGTGCCTCTTTTTTTTTCAGCGCGCCTGTGTGTTTTAATGCTGTCTACATATTTGACAAAGTGCTGTGAGATGCACTGCCCTCGCATGCCAACAGACTGAAATTTTGCAGCGTCATTAATGAAACAGAAATCTACAGGGGTGGGTGGTGGGGGGAGCAGAGTTAGTCCCAAGCCTTGTGTGATAATAAGGTTTGTATGTTCAGACAGCTTGTTAGTATGCTTGTGAAGACTGTAAGTAAACAGTCTCTCCTCTGAGGTTCCCTAGAAAGTTTGAATAAAGGATCTTCTACCAAAAACTAAAGGTGGTTAAGGGACTGAACAGCTGCGTTCCTGCCACCAAAAGGATCTCTGTACCCAAGAAAATGTAGCACAAGCTCTAGCTCCATTTCCCTGAAGACATTATTTGCCTGCTGAATAACTAAAACTTATTAGAGAGTAGCTTAAAGACAGATTGGTGAAGTTCCTTAGCTTAGTAAGTGTCATTAAGGCCCACTTCCAAAGCCCTGATTTGAATTTGATTGAAGTCAGAAGGGTTAGATTTTTAATAACTAAACTTAAACTGACCAGCAGATCAAGATTTCATACTCTGGAGAACAAATTAGGCAATTTTACACACATTCAAATGATTATTTTTGACTGTATTCCTAGCTTCAATAATCCAGCTGCATTTAAAATCTCTGTATAACTCTCTAGAAATGCAGAAAACTCAAATCTCCAGTCTCCTAAATGTTAGATACTTGATCAATGATGGGCGGGACAAAAGGATAAAAAGAGCGAGAAAGCAGAGCAAGGCAAAAGAAATAGGCAGGAAGGACAGTTAAAGTCTGCCAAGAAGCAAGGTAACTTACCTCTGGCAACCCCACATTGTAACTACACCTCTAAAACTCATCCCAAACTTTGGCAAGATGTGGACCAGCACTAGCCTCCTTTATGAATGTCACACACCGTGAGAGGAAAATGATTACGTTGCAAAGAAGACAGGGGGCGGAACAGGAGGGGACGGGAGAAAGCGAGGGAAGAAAAATCACTTTGATGGATTATGCTTCTCATGGGACAACCTTGTATCGTTTTTGGACAGGAGTCTAACTCGGCCAGATTCTCTGTTACAGCGGTGATTCTCTTTTTTCTTCCATCTCCTTTTGTCATCCAAGACGTGCGCTAGCTGTGACAACAGTGCCAGCAGTGATACCTAATGATACCGCTTGCAGGAACTAATTACTACCAGTGATTAAGAGAGGAGACGTGGCTTCTACCACACATGCTGTCTTTGGGTGGGAGAGCTTTTTAATTGCCTTTGCCAAATAAATGATGGCCAAAGATGCATGGACCCAGACTTCTTAATGGAGTCTTAGTGCTCTGTGGCAAAGAGCGAATACTTCAGGGCCCTTGGCACTCCCTGCACACAGATGGTGCTGCCTGTTCACAACCAGCGCCTGTTGTTGATCAGTGCGTTAAGGGCACCTGTGAAATTAAACAGACAAATGAATTCCCCACCGGCTGCAAAACAGAATATTAGCATTGCATGAAAGATGGCTAAACTGATTCATGCATTAACCACTTTTAATGCCAAAGGGTACTGAATTTTAATGTAGTTAGTCACAGGTTTGGCTCTGTGAAGTTACTAAAGGAAGCAAAGCTAAGGCTGTAGTAACAGTTTAATCTCAGCTGGATGTTGGAGGTGTGGTGCTTGTGCACATTTGTTAGCCCTTAAGCACATCTAGACCTAATTAACAATCATGTTCCACAGCAAGGTTGTCTTTGGCAAGGATCCAGCCAACCAATAATTCATTTACTGAACAGTAACACGTCTTCCTGGGTAGTAAAGGACTTAAAAGTTTGACATGGCTCTTACAGAAGCACTTAGTTCTAAGCTGCCTAGTGTATATTTCCCTCTTTAATGGCTTCTGTGAATAGCTTTCTCTGCACACTAATAATTAAAAAAGTCTGTTTCTTCACATCATTGTGGTTTAAATTCTCATCTCTTAGATTCCTGTTTATTTGTTTTGGTAGTGAGAAGACAGCCATTTTTTTGTTCTTGAACTACTGCATTTCCCAGCGTCGTCTTTGAATCTGTGTTACCAGAACTCCGACTCCACTGACAGCAGCTCCCTTAATCCCAAAACAAGCTAGCATGAAATGAACTACTGACACTAGTGAGCCAAATACAAAGGCAGATTTTAGGATGGTGTCTAAGAGTGACCTTGTCTACAGGGGCACAATAATATCCACACTGCACGAACACATCAGACATGATGATTTTATAATAACTTCATTGCTGCAGAAACGCTGCCGTTCGCTTAAAAGCTTAACTAATAACACCACATTAACTAAAGGCATTTGCTGCTTAGTAAAGTTGCTAGTGGACCTACGGTACATTAGCGCTTAACAATACATCTAAATAACTGCATCTCCATCTAGGCACTCACCCAAAATAACAATATAATCAAAGCGATATTGCATCTAATAACTGACAGTCCGGTCTGAGCATCACTCACTCACCATCACTTTGCTTTTGTGGTTCCTTCTTGGAACGGCAATTTTCATGTTATCTCTGAATTAAGAATCTCAGGACAGCCGGTTTTCCTTTTAAGCCCCTCTGAGCAAATGCTTCTCTATACTTTGAGTGCGGGCTTCTGCAGATGGCGTTCTTGTTCTTACTCCACTCAGCCTTGGTGACTGCTTCTACTCATACCAACTACACAGTTCTACTTGTATTTGTGCCATTACTTAAAGCACACCAGAGAATTTTTAGAACAGCAACCCACTCAGGACTGGCTATTATTATGTGTAGTTTAAAACCTCAACTGCTGAGCATCTCAGCAGCCTTCTACAATGCCAGTTTGTAAACCCTTTTTTGAGCTGTAGTGAAGATGAACGTGCATGCATCAGTCACAGATGTCTCTGCTTAACTAGCTTTTTAAGCAAATAGGAAAACAGAACTGGTGATGAGAGGACCTAATGCTTTCCTAACTGAGTATTCGCTATAATCATTCACATCTGGTGGATGACCATCTGATTATTATAGCGCCTTGTGGTTTTCACATGTTATTCTCATACCCAAAATGACCTTTTAGAGTTTCCAGCTGAACTTTGATATTCAATTCCTTTTGTTGCAAGCTGCACGCAGGCAGTGGCACTGGCGAATCAATAGCAATTTAACAGTGAGTTATAGCTGGATATGTGCATATACTGGACAGCACGAGCACGGTATGATTCGGGTGTGTTTACTCAATGAGTGCTGAGTCAACAATAATGACACAGCATTTCTTTCTTGTCCTCCCCCTCGCTGTATCTCTCCCCCCCTCTTTGGGATTTCTGTGTTATTTTTCTTCTCTTGATCTCATTACATCATGACTCAAGGGCTGTATTCATTAAAGTTTAAAAGTACAATGCAATCCAAAGTCACTTGCAGTGACTAACGCAGACCCTGTTCTGCTCTTTCTCTCCGTCTCCACTGTCTTCCCTCCTTCACGTTTTGTTTGTCTGTGCCATACTATGGAAGAGAATTTTTTTTTTCATTTGCTCTGCTTCTCTTTCACCAATGAGGCAGACTGCTGAGAAAATCTGCCGACAATGGTTGGAGCCCAGATGTTGAGACTGGCAGTTGACTCTTGACGACAACGCTTCTGTTCTTTAATTAAACTTTTGTAAAGTTGTTTTCATTTCCTCCTGCGCAAGCTGTACTGACAATTTCTTTTTACATGTGGATGTAAGTGTGTCGGCTCTTTGTTGTTTTGCATTTTTCTACCCTGGGTCTTAGCAAAAAAAAAAAAATCATTCCAAACCCTCAAAAGACATAGCTTGTCTCATCAACGGCGGTGGGTTTTCAGGAGACAAACTTACATAACATGGCCCTGGCAGCAAAAGATGGTAAATAAATCTCTTTAAATGGAGGCTGAAATATATCTGGTTGCGTGCAGTCATTAGCAGTGATGTAGCAAAGGGTGATCATTTCATACTGTAGATCCTCCCATGTTTGCCAACATTGCATAAACATAGCTGATTTTGCTTGCTTTCTCTGACAGCTATACAAGAATGCCTGTTTTTTGTTGCAACAACAAACCAAGTTATTCTTGTATGACTTGGGTGACCATGAATTTTTTTCTGAAATAATTTTCTGAAAACACAAATGTATCCATTCCCTTACTTTGCCTTCCTTAGTAGCTCATAACTGACACACACATAGATATTTCTTAGTAAATGTTACAAAATGTCTGATAACGTGTGCTCCCCTAATTAAATTCAGACACTGTTTGACCTGTATGTTTTTTTCTCTTCCAACACTTTAAGTACTTCTCAAAACTGGGAAAACAGTTCTGTCCAATTATGTGGCGTCAACTGTCAGCATTTGCCGAACAGATAGACACCGATGTATCCGTTATTAATCATTAGATGTCATCTTTGTGCAACACAAAAATGCGTGTGGTGATGAATTATTGATGTGATCCTGGAGATAACAGTTGCGCTCTAATTGCATGTCATCATTACCAGGTTGAAACCAGTCTCCATGTCCCCTTAATGTGATTACACATTCATAATTGTGCTGTTATTAGCCTAGTTTATTATTCACAACAGTAAAGCCCACTAATTGGCATGGGTCCACAGCATGTTGTCGCTCATTTTCTGTGTGAAATGTATGTTTAAGCGTCATATTTTTGTGTTTTGATTTGTTTTTAACTTGGAAGGTTGCTGTGATGTTGATTTTTGAAGTGGGGGCAAAATACTAAAGAAGAAATGGAGCTGGAACAAAACTTGCTAAGCCCTTTTTTTTATTACTATTATTAATTCCTGAGAGGGTAAACCCTGACATTTTTTTATGGTCACCTCACTTAAACGATTAAGCTAAAATCTCTACTGATATAAAAAAATAAATAAAATAAAACTATTATGTCATTTATCAAAATTAAAATCAAACGCTGTTAGCAATAAACCAACAGACTGCATCATCACTTGATGTGTGTAGCTGACAGGGGATATACTTCAGTTGCAAGAGTTGCAAGCAATGGTGATTCTAGAGTCTGTTGGGGCCCTAGGCAAAAATTCACATGAGCCTCCTCCAACCAGCGTTCATCGCCATTATGTTATAAACAATCTGACACCAACAAAAAAAATGATGTGCTCGACTCAGTCACGTCAGAGCCGCCAGAGCTGGACACCCTTGGCTGCTCTGCTAGCTAACTAATATTAAGTGTCAAAGTGAACAAAAGAAATAATGTGATGCTAGCAGAAGTTATGTTATTCAAGTGTCTCTGCCCCAAAGTTGAGGATAGACTGGCAGCATTATTTATTTAGCATTATATTTGATCTTTATGTGCTCCACTCAACTCTGTCTTACTTTTTTCTTCTCTTCCTCTTTTTTCTTCTTTCTTGTCTCAATGGAGTGAGTGGAGTCAAATGAGGCCCCATTAGGGAGGTCAGGTTTTTCCTACTATCATTGCAAACTTTTGCACGTTGCCACTGCTATAGTTTAAAGTTAGTCAGCCCTTAGCGGCCCCCCAGTGGACTGGGGCCCCAAGCAGTTGCCTGAGAATTATAAAGGCTCTTTGAGTTAAACTGTGTGCTGATTGTCTTTGCTATAATATAGGCCATTTGGTCTATTTATCAGTATGAAACATTTCAGTGATATAATATTACAGCTTGTGGCTTCAATTTGTCAACAGCTGCTGCGTTTAGCATTGGCCTAGCCAAAAATCTAGCTTCACGCTAGCGCTGGGTGAGTCGCCGACATCACTGGAAAAAGTCGCTAAATTTGTCCCTGGCCTCTTTTTGGGGAAAAACAAGTCACTAGTGGGGTCTGAAAAGCTGCTAAATCTAGCAACAAAGTCGCTACATTGCCAAATCCCATGCTGTTGCTTCCTGCATGATTTACGGGTGAAGCGTGAGAGAGAGAGGCGGGGCAGTGTGAAGTTGTGCAGAGACAAATTGGGTGAAGAGAAAGTGAACTGGTGGATCTACAAGTATGATTGTAACGTGACAGAGACTATATCGACAAACGATATTGTCTCATATCGTGTATGAAAATATATTGATATTTCTTAAAAACTCGATATATTGCCCAGCCCTACTTCACACCAGGCTCAGTTAAAGAAAGAGTCCTACATGAAGTGGCATGTAAAAACAAACACTTTGGCTGTGGTTTAAAAAGAAACTGTTGTCGTGTTCTTCTCCTTCAGAAAAGCCACTCAGATGTAACTTTCTTTCAAAACCTTAAACACATTTTTGAAGAGAAAGCAGATCAGTGAGAAAGTCTCTGAGTCAGAGAGAGCAGGCTGTTGGGGGTGCTTTACTAAGAGCAGGGTTTTCTGTATGTGGTCGTATATGGACATTCCCTCCAGTTGACATCAGCCTAAAGCCTGAGCTATTGAGGCTCACGGGTGAGTGAGTCCAAACTTTTGACTGGTACTGTACTTGTACATAAGTTGCCCTCATAATCTAAATTTTTGGCTATGCTTAAAATTGAACATCCACCATTGTAACATTATCGTATAGTACAGTACAGTATTGTAACAGGATTGACAGGCAGACAGGCAATCAAGGGAAATCGTGGTTTTAGGGATTCTTGAAGCTGTGAAACTGCATGTGCTATGCCTGTATATTTTTTATGGGACAGTGGTGACAGAGTTCAAGGGGGGCCTTGACACACGCACAATCACAAGAACTACATTTGCCCAGATTCCCATAGAGATAAGCACCTGTTGACCTCACAAAATTATAAAGGCTCCTAAGCTGCCATTTCAGTGAGTGCCGCAAGTCATATACAGTCATATATAGGTTTCCTACTACTGCTTTGAATGCACAGACTAGTTTGCAAATTTTTATGCATTATATTCTAAGTGTTAATTAATGTTAAGTTAATATTGATAATTATAAATAGTTTTTCTGATACAGCAGTGAGGATAGTGTTTCATGATTATAAAGGCCTTTACACACCGTACGCGTAAATTCTGTGCGAATGTTTCGTGTGTTAAAAATATTTTTCGGACTCGCCTGTTCTTAATGCAGCCGTTCACACCGACCGCGTCATTTCACGGGACGAATTTGCGGTATATATTTTTTTGGATCAAGTTTGATTCTTCTGACTTTCGCAAGCGAACAAACAGATCTGACCAATCAGATTGCTGCATTTAGCAACACGTGAGCTCATAGCTCAGAACGCACACCGATGTACTAAATATACAGTGATGTGGGAACAGTATTTTACCTCAGACAGACAGCTACACGCTGCTCCAGGTCAGTCGACTCTCTGAAATTATTCTCTGCCTCCTCACATGTGATCTCAAGTCTGCCAACAAGAGCTCAAACTTCCCACTGAAATCCTGAAATATGTACGAAAGCGGCCATGATGCAACTTCAACGCCGGGATGAAACCATGAAACTCTCCCTGCTGCTGCTTTCTTATGAGTTGGATGAACCCAGAATCTGTTTCTTCCTTCTCTTTTTTAGAAACATCACAACCTCATTACGTCATCGCTTGGTGTCGATTTCATTTCTTTCAGAAAGTGTTTTATGAAGATGATTTATTCGCAAAAATGCAACTCGTCCGGTTTGTAGTTTGCACGACAAGTTCGCATCCGAAAGATTCGGAATTTCGTGTCATTTTTACCCAACGCATGCGTGTGAAACGGCCTTAATGGTTATACTCGGCCTTCTGTAGTGGAAGCAGAGTCTGGGGATGAGGGGGATGACTCACCCATTGCTGGGGGTGAGGTCACTGAGGTGGTTAAACAACTCCTTGGTGGCAGGGCTCCTGGGGTGGACCACCTCGTCATCCTCTCAAGGATATTTGAATGTGCATGGGAGTCCATCCAGTCTACATGTGTTTTGTGGACTTGGAGAAGGTATTCGACCACATCCCTCGGGGTATCCTGTGGGAGGTGCCGGTTATTGTGGGTCAATCAGTCCCTGTACAACCACATCGAGAGCTTGGTGCATATTGCCGGGAATAAGTAGAACTCGCTTCCTGTGGGTGTTGGACTTCGCCAGGGCTGGCCTTTGTCACCGTTTCTGTTCACAATTTTTATGGACAGAATTTCTAGGTGTAGCCAAGTGGGGGAAGGCTTTCGCCAGGGTGGCCTCAGAATTTCATCTCTGCTTTTTGCAGATGATGCAGTCCTCTTGGCTTCATCAGCTCACAGTGGACGCGGCTGGCACGAGAATTAGCACCTCTAAGTCTGAGGCCATGGTCCTCAGCCAGAAAAGGGTGGAGTGCCCACTCCGACTCAGGGACGAGTTGCTGCCCCAGGTGGAGGAGTTTAACCTTCTCGGGGTCTTGTTCATGAGTGACAGGAGAAGGGAGTGCGAGATTGACAGACTGATTAGGGTTGTATCTGCAGTGAAGCGGATGCTGCTCTGGTCTGTCGTGGTAAAGAGGGAGCTGAGTGTGAAATCGAAGCTGTCAGTTTACCGGTCAATCTACGTCCCTTCCCCCACCTATGGTCACGAGCTTTGGATAGTGAATGAAAGAAAGAGATTGCGAATACAAGCAGCAGAAATGAGCTTCCTCCAAAGGCTGGCTAGCCTCTCCTTTAGAGATAGGGTGAAGAATGCAGCCATTCGAGAGGGGCTCAAAGTAGAGCCGCTGGTCCTCCACATTGAAAGGAGCCAGTTGAGGTGGTTCGGGCATCTGACTAGGATGCCTCCTGGGCTCCTCTTGGGTGAGGTGTTCTGGGCATGTCCTACCAGGAGGAGGCCCTGGGTCAGATCCAGGACACGCTGGAGAGATTATATCTCTCGGCTGGCCTGGGAATGCCTTGGGGTCCCCCCGGACGAGCTGGAGAAGGTGGCTGGGGAGAGGGAGGTCTGAGCATCTCTGCTTAGGCTGCTGCCCTCGCGACCTGGCCCCAGATAAGCGGAAGAAAATGGATGGATGGTTATATAATAAATTAATTAATAAAACAGTTAACCAGAATGTTATTGAGATTTTCACATTCAGTGAAATCTTACTATAATGATCGTAGCAAATTTATGTATATATGTCTGTATGTACCCTACCTCCTCCTTAACAGGTGGGCCAATATGAAAGAAATTTTGCACGAGGCAATTATATAAAACTAATATTAACATCTATATGTTTTTCAACAAAAGATTTATTATATACACCAATCTTTTGATTTCACTCTATATTAGGTTCATTTCATCATCCCCCTGCACATTGGATATTACATTCTCTGTTTGCATTTGTTTCATGTGTCATACTCAACGTATGTCACCCATACATAACTAAACTGCCACCAAAATTTGAATCCACAATGGAATTTTGTTCGACTTACCACTAAATACGGCATGAATAATTTCAAAAAGTGCTGCAGGGTGGGATTTTGCTAGTTTATTTAATTCATCATAGCTGTTGTGTCTTCACATCTTAGGAAAAACAGTACATGATATTATGTGATAATAAATGTTTTTCTCCAAAACGAGAAAGAAGTACACTGTCCCTGCTCTTGGAAACATTAATTAAAGATTAATCATGCATTTATTAATGTCAGATGGACTATTTATGCATTCTAAACAGATCTGCAGCTCCAAATTTGGCATAGCCCCTTATTTTGAGGGAATTCTTGTCCTGGGTCAAAACTGACTCAGACTAAGGCATGAAATATGAAGAGCAGGTAAGGGTTAAATGGCACAGCGCTTTGTAATGCAACTATGATGCACTTTAGAATAGTAAACTCATCAGCTTCTGTGATGCTTGCAAGGCTTTAGATTATACTCATATTTCCTTCTCACTTGTGAACTGAGAATGCAGATTTCTAGACACCATTTTCACTACTTTGGTTTCTGTGGAGCTGGCACTGCACAGTCTCATGGGAGCCAATTTGCTATTATTTTCATATATTATAGTAATCCCATTCCCCTCGCTCTTCACCACTCTTTAATTCCTTTTTGTCTCCATCAGACCTCACTTGTTTCTTTTTTCCACTGAAGATGTCCTCATCTTCTCCTCAGCTCTTACCTCACTGGAACCCCCTCCAGCATCTTTTTCTCTCTCTCTCTCTCTTGTTCGCTCTCTCTCTCTGGCTCACTCACCCTTCCAGCCTCCTTTCCATATCTCCCCACCTTTCGTCTCACCCACTCCGCCTCCCCTTCTCTCACACTCCATCACCAGCTTCTTATCTGCCTCTCTCTCTGCATTTGCATCACCCTCACTTTTCCCTCTCCCTTCTCTAACTCTTTGCCAACACGAACTCACTTTCTCCTCTCTCTCTCTCTCTCTCTCTCTCTCGCTCTCTCTCTCTCTCTCTCTCTGCGTCCCTCTGAGGCATGTTTAATTAAGCGTAGGGCTATGTGTCAGAGAGAGAGGGAGAGAACTAATGCTATCTGGAGCACCAGGCTAGACTAGGCAGGGTCTCCTCCTCTTCTCCTCCTGTTTTGTCTTTTCCTCCTCCCCCTCTCCCTTTGGCCTGGGCCAACAGTAATTACCCTGCTCATTAGCAGAGGGAAGAGGTTGGGGGAGAGGGGGAGCCAACAGGGGAGTCAAGGAGGACAAGAGGAGAGGAACAAAGGATCAAGGGTGGACAGGTGAGAAGATAGGTGCAAAACCTAAACGTTCTTTGGGGTATTGTGAAAGATCGCCAGTGAAGTCATGGAGGCGGGGAGCACATTTTGGGGGTTGTTTTTTAGTATTTAGTGGCCTAATTATAATGAAAAGGAGCTTCACCCCTAAAAAAAAAAAAAAGTTGCATTCCAAACTGAGAGCAGTAGCGTGCTTTTATACTTATGCTTATATACATATATTTCTATACAGGTTTATACGATAGGGTTGTCGTCATCCTCAGAAGTTAATGTCAGCGTCTGCAAGGAACAATTAATCACACAAGGGTGGGTTTGGTGTAAATTAATACAGTAATCTGTTTCAGTGTGCAAAACCCATATACAAAGTCCCGGTGTCACAGTTTTGCTAGCTTAGGTTAGCAAAACTGCATAAATCAGTGGAGTTTCTCATTTAGCATTTCTTTCAGCAGCCTATGCACACACAAACTAAAATCTGCTACAGCGCTTGCTATCAGTCAATTAACAAGTTTTGGTTTTAATAAACTCTAAAACAGTTAATATATTAGCACACAAAATTTTATGGCATCCATGAAAAGTTGCCAGCATAGCAGTCAGGACAAGTCCCCAGTGGAACTTGTTTATTTCCATATTCGTGAAACTATATATATGTTTTCATTTGGTAATCATATCAGTGTTGCCTGCAAGTTGTTAAAAACCAGGTATGTCTGGCAGAAAATAACAACCGCTGTTATATTAAAAAGACGTTCAGAAAAATGAAAAACTTCCATATCACATTATGCTAAATTTTCCCATGTTGTGCCAAACGTACATGTGTTACAGAGCAGTCCTGGCTTATGTCAGGTGTGTTGATGCACAGACCTTACAAGCGTACTCTCCTATTTGTCCAGGCAAGGTTCCAAGAGAGCAGGTTCATCTGGCTCACATGTTGGGAGCTCTTTGGCTGCTTGGCCTCCTGTGCGCACACTGGCTAGGATTAGATCTTTCCTGCACTTTTAGGTAAATTAGACAGGGTTGGAGAATTGCATTGTTCAAGTGTGCTGTTTAAGCACTTCTTAAAAATTCTGACTTTAGACTGCTTTTTTGAGATTACATGCCAATTTAAGGAAACTGATGGGGGGGGGGCATCTAAAATTTAAGATAAATATCAAAATGTGTTTAAAGTAAGCTAAGCATAACTCTGCTGAGTTTTATGTCTGGTAGAAAGAACTGTTCCTCTTTTCTTCTCTGCTTCATTGTATCTCTCATTTATTACCATGCATGTGTCATCTTATGTCAGCCAGAGCTCCATGTGCACCTTCCTCTCTGCTTTTTGTTCTTTCCTCTGAGTACTTTCCTCCTGTTTGTCTTTGTCTGCATTCACTCTACCTGATGCAGTCTTTTATAAAATCCCCTGGTTCAAATGAGTCTCATAACAGTGGCAAGAAAAATAATATTTAGTTCTTGTCAGATCTCAGTCCTCTACAGAGACAAGACAGTTTATTTTATTCCTGTGGTTGTGAGCAATATTTTTTTTTTCCAGAAGATACACTTTAGTTGACCTCTTTGACATGAAGGAATGTTCTGATGAACAGGGAATTGGTTTCAAAGAAATGTTATCCATATGTAAGGAAACTAATTTCTGTCTCAGTTACTGTGTGATTCATTTTATACTTTAGTTTGCATTGTCTGATATTTGCAACTGGCAACAAAACAGGAAGTACTAATATAAAGATTTCCACTTCATTTGGAGAAATAACAAGTTATTTTATATATGTATATACAAATCTTAAACATGCCATAAAACAGCACAGTTGTGCTACTCGTTCATGCCATTAGTTTGTTTGTTCAGAGACTTCATACTTTTACCACTGGATACACAAATGCAGAGCTTGTCTTGGTTTGAAAGTCAAAAGAGAATCTACATATAGACATAAAAGGACAAGCAGGTAAAAGCAAACAGGACGAAGTGAGCCTTAATGAAAAGCTAAAACAAACACACTGATCCTGCAGGCCAAAAAAAGTAAATAAATAAAATTACATTAAAAAAAACTCTTAAGGTAAGGTAGCTACAACAAAGTACACAGTAAAAGATGAAAAACAAAAGGCCCAAGAAACACAAAGACAAATGCTGGGAAGGGACCAAGGAAGGTCAACAAGCAGGGAAAACTAAAGGAGAGAGAAACAAGTCTATAAATGCACAGAGAACTTGTTTGGAGACAGCAAAGCAAGCAAAGACACTGGAAACAACTTCAGAATAAAACAGGAAGTAACAAAAGTGAGAGAGGCGCAGGGCACAGAGATGACCAAACAGGGAAACGTATAAAAAAGCACAGAAGCCACAGGGAAACCACTGGACCCGTTTTCAAACATGCAGTGCAGCCCTGAGCTTTTCTAGACATTACGCGACAGGGACTGTAAATGTCTGATGCCGTTGTGTGAGACATTAAATGGACCTTAACCTGCCAGCCTCCTGATACCAAGGCTGTGTGATCTCTGATTGGGCCAATGTGACAAAAATGCAAGTAATTGAATTCATTTATCAAGACAGTAGCTCCCAGGCAGCCCCCTCGCCTAATCAAAACAACATATTTCCAGTTGTGTGAATGAGTCTGAAGCAGACCATCTCCTCTTGTTACATGTTGTTACATGTGAGAAAGAAAAATATGGGAAAATGTCCTGGCCTTATTCCCCCTGACACTGTCTGGAGTTCATGTGTAAAAATGGCTTGAGAAATATTTGGAAGATGATATTATAAAAAAAAAAAAAAAAAAAAAGAACTTAAAATTGAGCACAGCATTACTTCTGATCTCAGTGTGAGCCCATGTCAGCTGATGCCTGAGCTGATACTCTTCTGCACAGCCAGTGGCAAATCTAGATAGATATTTGAGCTGCTGCAGCCTGTGTGCAATTGCTGCTGTCTCTGCAAGCTGCTTTGCAACCCATTGTTGCCTCCATTTTCATGCTATTGATGCTATTTTTCTCATAAACAGTGTTGTCACTGATGTCTGTTCTCCCTGCCTTTTGGTTTTCCGTGTATGTGCATGGAAAGGTGGAGAGACTTCATAACAAAGCCACACCACTAAATATATCGCAGATGGAATAACAATCCTATTTTGACTAAAGTGGTCTGGATAGAACTGGAAAAGCCTAAAACTCAAAAACCATGGGTGTAAATACTTCTCTAGAACTGGGGGATGCATTCTGGGTTATCAAGGCTGCATAGCTTTGAGTGGTCAATAAGGCTTGAAAAGTGCTATATAAATATAATCCATTTACTTACCATTTCTAACCAGGAAAAGCAGACTTATTTACAGAGGAATAGCCCCACGGGCCTGTCACTTAGTTCCATAGTATTTGATAAATGTAAAATCTCTATAGGGACTAAAGTTAACTAAATTTGTTCTGGCACCTTTATTTATTTATTTATTTATTTTTACTTATAAACATAAATAGGGATGCTTTAAGGTATTTTTTGTAATTGTTTTGAGTTTAGTAATAATCACGCTTCTAAATACATTTCTAAATGATATTTGCTGCAAAACAGGTGATACATAAACCTGGTGTCAGTTTGTATTATTTCCAAACACATCCACGCGTTCATGTCCACTGTGTGTACCGCGGCTACCACTGGGACTGAAGACTAACAGGGTGCATATGTGCACAATTCACAGAGGTCTAAAGAGCATATTCCTGGGATCGTGCCCCTTTCCACAGTTTGAATATGCAATAGATTTCTGGGAATGTGTTGGACAAGCAACAGAACCCAAACTATGCTTGACATTATTGCTGAACCACAGTGAACGGTACATCAGGTTAACCAGATGTAACAGCGCATTTAAATTTTAGTTTTTGCAACAATAAACAGCATACACGAAAACTTACTGTGGTTCACAAATCGCAACACTGGCAAATCCAGTGGAATAAATAATAAGACACACCTATCATATCTTTTTTTAATTAGTTCTGTAATCCTGCCCTGAATACATATGCATAAAGGAGAAAGGAACAATTCGCTGATTACATGCAAGGTGGGCTTCAGGTGACAAGCAAACTGCTCTTCCAGGCCAGTGAGCTTGTTTGATAAATAACATGGATGTCTCCAGGGACAGAATACATTGAAATTAGGTATAAAAAAAAAAAAGAAAGAAAGGGGGGAAAAAACAGAGTAAGTCCGCCCCTGTGTACATCTGTTTATCAGTCAGTCCTGAATGGTGATTTCTGAGTGATATTTACCTTTTGAATGCAAGTTTACTGAGTTAACCTTCAGCTGTCTACACCAAATGAGAAATGATTGATTCTCATCAGTGCAGAGACCCTGTTAGGTCAACACTGCAACGCTAAGAGAGAAAGAAGGAAATGAGTTCATGAGTGTTTTTACCTGGTCCCTTTGGGAACATCAATGTATAATCAGCATCTTTTCTGTTCTACAGTGCATGTACAATGCTGACCCAGACTAGTTAGTCAAAAATATTTAATAGTAACTAATAATTGTTCCCTTAATCAGTTCTGTTTTCAGCACTATTACTATTACTACAAGTTCTCAAGATGCTTGGAACATCTGTACAGTTGTAGCCTTTTTGGGGGCAAAGGTCACACCAAATATTGGCTGTTTTTTGGTCATATTTCTAGTCAATAAATTAATGAATTAAAACACTTCATATTATAGTTGAATAATAACTGAATCTGTTTCCTTACTTCACCTTTAGTGCCTAAAACATTTAAGCTATAGCTGTATACGTAAAAAGTGTTCTCCCACAACTGCCTTACATACTGCAGTTAATAGAATTACACTAGTGCTTGTATCATAGAGCTCTGTGCTATTAACCTTTCCTCTCCAGGTATCCTTTATTAAGGGCAAAGTGGGCATCCCTCAGCAAAGACATGCCAGTGTTACCGCGTTTTCAGCCATTGTGATTTTAATTAGAGGAATTTGGCCGCAGTCGACACCATTAGATCCTTTCATTTGTAATCTGAGTGAGTTGGCTGGGGTTGACAAGCTGACGTCCAAGACTCAAACGGACTCTTTAACCCCTCTGAGTAGACAGATTTTGTCTGACTCATCATCTTAGGCAAACACAGTACTGCAGGAAACATTGTTGCAAAGTGCAGAAAAGCAGGGAAATCTGAGAATAAACAGTGATAAATAATCGACGTATATACTTCTTTTTTTTTTTTTTAAATTCTGGCTGAGCCTTAAATGTTTTCTAAAAAGGGGGGGGGGTTGTGTGTCTTTTCTTTGTACATATAGATGGTTTAGCAAAAAACTGGAACCCTTTACCTCAAGACTGAGTAGCTCTGGTGGCATTTTTCTGGCATGGTTTGAGTCCATATTTCCCCTTAGAGCCAAAGGCCACTGCAAATCAATACAAAGTTGTTCTGTGTGATCGCTGAGTGGCCCAGCGTCTTACTGAGATGCTTTATGTTGGGTTTTCCTTTAATTAGTCATTGGTCTGTACAATAACCTCAAATCTGGAAGGCTTTTTCAGGTACAGTAGGTGCCCAAAATATGCTTCCCTCTACTAAAATGTTACAAAGGTCCAAAACAGAATTGCCACAAAGTGCCAAGACTGTGTTTAGTCACAGTCGATCTCCTAATGACTGATGCGCTGCTCAGTCAGTGGGTCTGAATTAAAGATAAAGCTATTGTTCTTGTAGCGTGTTCTGTAACAGTCATGCATGTAGTCTCTCACAGCACTTCACACAGCAGGATGTCTGCCAGGGGCACGGCCCCCCATGGCGCACTGTGCCTGGGCGTGCCATCTCAGGCAAGTGAGAGGCTTTTACCACATGGACCACCTCTATTAGATTATACTCTAGCCCTTCTTTGGTTTGTAATTGCATTTGCCTGATGCTGTGTATTTAAGAATAGAATGGCCCTGGTCCCTGTGGCCCTCCCCTACCTGGTTTTCAAGCTTTCTCCATGGGGATCAGACCAGCACCAACCTTGGGATGAAATGTCGTCATGACAACCACGAGGCAAATGGTAAAGAGAAAAAGAAGAAAGGCCTAGCGTAGTCCTCCTGCCTCTATCTGTGACTCTGCACTTCCTTTCTTTGGTTACATAATGTGCAAGGGGCTGTTCGGTTTGTTTAATTTCTTTGTGTCCCTTTCTGTTCCTCTCCTCCCTTTTCTGTTACGTGAGAGACAGAAAATAGCAACAAATGTTGCTCTGTGCTAGGTCTCCCTGGGAGGGGGAAATGAAGGGCTGTGGAATCCAGATTCGTATTTCATCGCGTCCATAATTTATGGAGATACTAGGTTTAGGAAGGGACATTGCACTAACATGGGGGGATACTTGTCATAAGCATCCCCCAGAGTCATAAGCAACTGGAGGGGGCACAGTGCAAATCGATGGTGACGTGTTTTCCGTTAGCTACACAGCGCACTCTTGCCATTTTGCCATTGTAATCATTGTAGATGTGCCCCCATTAAGTGTTATGTTATGTGTCAGTGATGCTTTGCGGTGATGTTTAGTTGGCTAAAGGGTGTTTAAGGCCACTCATCTAAAAGTAACAGCTAATGGGATCTTGTAGATCTTGATAGAAACGGCCCTACCTTGCATGGTTAGAACTTGACTTCCTCAAACATGCTCTGCTTATAGGGAGACAGCACGTATTACTGTATATGGCATTTGACAGTGACATTCTTTTGAACTGGGAGTTGCATCAGCTGTGGCTAGTATATGATAAAGCACAACCTGTCTGCTAATCGCAAATTACAGCCAGCCTCTCCTCCAGCCCTGATCCAGCTCTCTCCATAGGAAAGCAGGGCCAAGGAGAATACTAGCTCCTGCCAAGTCCCCACCACTCCCCACTACAAGGTGCTTATAAATCGACATCCTCACACATAGGTCAAGGTTTTGATTTGGTCATGACCTTAGTTCATAAATCTGAATGATGTAGGGCCTTGGTTAAAAGGCCGCTGGATCAACCCTCAAATGGGACACTCCTCCCTCGCTTTCAGGTTCTTTCTCTCCTTCTCTGACTCCCTCTCCTCTTCCATCTCTCCCAGACTCACGTCCCTTTTTCAGTTCCCATTGCGGTCTCAAGTCCCCGGAGCCTCTATAACAGGCAGCGCGCGCGAGAGAGAGAAAGACAGAGAGAGAGAAGGAGAGAGAGAGATGGTGAGGGGGTGAAACAGGCAATCAATAAATCAATATGTTTTGTGCCACTAAGCTAGGGTAAGCTCACTCTCTCAAAGCTGCTGGTGCATGTACACACACACACATATACACTCACTTACCATCCCAGCAAATTTCTTTCAACACAAACAAACAAATGAAGGCCCAGGACAGAATGTCCCTTGCCAAAAGACATTTTGTTGTTTAAGGGACTTTCTTTTTTCCCATTCTGTTTCCTGTTTTGGATCATTAAGCCATTGATTTTTATTTCAACGGGTAAGTGGTGGAGGGGACCCCCTGGGAATTGGCTGAAAACCTCAACAGAGTGGCCCCAGCAGGAGTTTCTCTAGTTGTGACAGGCTGCTCCCAAGGGCCAGTGGGCCCTCTTAACTCTGCAGGGGAGAAACTATCGCCTGAAATCAGTCATTCTGCCTCAGCATTCCCAGGCACTGCTCCATAAGAGTGTTCACTTGAATATCTATAGATTTCTTCTTGCAAAACATCTATGCAACTACTGGAAGTACAAACTTGTGCATTTAGTTATAGATTTGGATTCGTGTCCTCACAGAAATTCTTGGAAGTGTACAAATGGTCAGTTCTCTTCATGGATTTTAAGGATGTAAAAAGTTGGCTGGAGCATCTGCCTTCCTATCACTAAGTCCAATATTTTTAGGTCCATGGGGGCGGTGAGGATGGAGGAGAGAGCAGGAGAGGTACTGTGAGATACAGTAGCAACTCTGGCAGACCAAGATTCAGTTGGCCAACAGCCAGGAAGATATTACAGTCAGATATATAGTAACACAGATGGATGCACTCAGCCTAAAGAGGCTGACATATTGGCCAGCGCTGTCATAAGAATGACATAATACCC
Source organism: Cichlasoma orientale (assembly GCA_034780415.1). Classification (NCBI taxonomy): domain Eukaryota; kingdom Metazoa; phylum Chordata; class Actinopteri; order Cichliformes; family Cichlidae; genus Cichlasoma; species Cichlasoma orientale. Next base: position 644,219 of record JAVDPK010002429.1, read on the forward strand.
ACCCTGACAGGTAATGAAAATAAAGGCCGCTCCACTGCAGAGTTGCATAAGAGCTTTAACTTTAGCTCGTACAACGTAAAACATTACTCCTGACATATGGGATATCCCAAGGGAAGTTGGATGTGGAAGGTGGAGGGCTTACAATTGGAAGGGGTCCCATAACATGCTGGAGATGTAACTCTTGATCTTAGCACTCACAACCACAGCATGCAAAGAGTTCTCCTGCTTGCCTCTTTTATATAGAGATGTTATTTTGCATTTCATTAAAATGCACCTCGGTGAGTCACGCTGAATCGATCTCTCTCTTTCACAAAATGCATTCATACTGCACATATCCAAGCTGACAGTTTTCCTTCTCAGAGACTGTAACACTATACCTTTTTTTATTTAGCTGGATTTTCATGATGCAATGCGGGGAAAAGAACCCTGGAAGTGGATAGATCGCTGACCTAAGTGTGCCTGTTGTACACATGTATGTGGTTAAGTTCAGTGTGTACTAGAGTCCAAGTTCATTTGAGTCATTTGGTGCTACATTTACAGGTGTGTGTGTGTGTGTGTGTGTGTGTGTGTGTGTGTGTGTGTGTTTCCGGGGGGGGGGGGGGGGGGTGTTTATTTAAAAT
>JAVDPK010002429.1:644848-655824 GCA_034780415.1 Cichlasoma orientale
GATAAATATGAAAAACTGCTGTGTTTTGGCACCGTTCCTACAAAGTACATCAAAGCATGGGGCTGAAATTAATACCAAGGGAGCTCGGCATGTGAACAGAAGCTCCTCTGCTAAAAGAGCACATAAGTGATGATGTGCATGAGGGGGAACGGTTACATTAATTCTGTTTAACTTTAGAGGAAAAAAATAGCATAATCTTCCTTAGCATATAAAATTTCTAATAAAAAGCAAAGAAATTAAAAAAGATCCATCACATCACGTCACACCACGTCAATCATTTTGCCGCACTCAGCTGGTTTTGGTGTGAGAGTAAGTTTATTATGGCAGACGGCAGCTATTGTTGGCTAACTGACATTACAAATACAGTTTGCTTACCTTGTAATCTTTCTTTACTCGTGCTTCAGCCGGACCCAATTCTAGCATGTCACAGATAAACATTTCAGCAGTTTTCTCAGAAAAGTAAAGCAAGAAGAAATAATTTGCTGAACAACCTACACAAAACGCAATAATAAATTAATATCTGTACAAAATCTGCCAGAAGACCACACAGCGGCAGAAAACTCTTTAATGTATTCAGCTGAGCAATGCTGCATTTTGTATCTTGTGATTCAGCTACGTTTGTGTTATTGCTCTTCATTGCTTGCATCAAAGGCCTTACGTGTCACTAATCTACTCACAATGCCTTTAATCACCAAGCCCACTTTGTCCATTGGTTTGGATGGAAAATAATTGAAACTAATTTAATAAATATTGTAAATTAAGTAAAAGAAACTGGGGGGAAAGTAGGAAACAAATCCTGCCATTTTGCTCATCACTGTTTTCCACGTCCTTATTCAGGTCTTCTTCCTCCTCTCCGTCTCCCTGCCTCACCGTGTTTGAAGAGAAAGGCAGCTGGAGATGCTTTACAGGTTCAATTTGAAGCAACTTTTCCTTCATTAATAATGAAATGTATTCCTCTCTTTCCCCCCTCTCTCTCTCACTTTCCTCTGGAACGAACTTGGTGTTGGTCTGTTGCTGCTACTTAAAACTTCCCCTCTCATACTTAGTTCCTCAAGTCTTCCTCTTATCCTCAGCATAAACCTTCAACTTTAAATGAGGAAAGAAAAAGAGTGGGGTGGCACAGCCACCATTCCATCTTTCTTTATTTTCATCTTTGTCTTTTTACATGTTTTCAGGATTACACAGAGAGCAGGCTTTTGATAGTATTACGGGCCAGGTACGGGAAAAGAGGAAACTATCATTGTGAATGTGGGAATAAATACATGGATAAAAAACAAAGACAGATTGACAGATTGGCTGTTGCATCCTTGAACATTTTTCCTGTGTGTTTTTGTGCTTGCGTCTGTGTGTCTGTGGTCCAGGTATTTCTCATCTTGTGGGAACCGAACTTGTTTACACAGTCACTTTGCAGGATTTGTCTACCTTATGGAAACAAAACAAAACAAGAAGTATTATAAATTTTCCATCTTAACATTTTAAGGTGAACATATGTTGCAAGGTTATGTTAGGTTAAGACAATGTAATGTCCTCTAAAGTCATGGATGCATGAATCCGTTTGCATGTGCTTGAATGTGCACGAATGTAGGCAGACCTGTGTACTGCATGAAATATACAGGCCTGCATCATTGTTTGTGAGTGCTTGTGTGTACTTTATACTGCATTCAGTCATGTGCATGTGCATATTTTTGACTAGTAAGTGAGTGGGAGTGAGAGAACATTCACATCGCCCACCTGGGCTTAGCTTGGAGCCAGCAGAGCTGTCTTACTGAAAAACTCCCTGTTGTTTCTTTGGCGGAGCCTAAGAGGCAGATTTGACTGTATCACTCCCTTCTTTCTCATCCTCCTCCTCCACTCTTAACTCCTCTCTTCTCCCTCACACTGTTCTGTTCCCAGCACTCCTCTCTTTCTCTCTTCTCTCTTCCTAGTTTTCTATATTTAATCAGCCAGGGAGCGTGGAATTAGTGATTATTGGATGGAAATATGCAGCTAAGAGAAGAAGTGTGTGTGTATATGAGAGACAAGCTGTCATTTATTTCTCTGAACTCTTTGAACCCCCCCCCCCCAACCCCCAGCAGTCCAGCGTTTGCAGAGTATGGAGGAGTACAGAGGTTGTGCATTACATAATAGGCTTTACAGGGTTTTTAGATGGGCAGTGCACCCATGAATGATACCTCCATGCAACTTTCCTCTACTTTTTTTTATTTATGTTAGCATCACTCTCACATCTCCCACTATCCCCCTTTTCTCTCCATTCAGAAAACATCCACATTGAAGCCACATTAACGTAGACAGATGTTCATGAAAAATCACAGCGCATTCAGTCATTTCAAAAGGAGAAAAGGGAGCTGGGTTATGTAGCAAACAATAATAATAATTATGTATTTAATTTACATTTGCTACTGCACAATATGTCATAACTGTGTTATTAGCTTATAAAATCTATAATGTTTATATACAGCTTTAACACACTTTTAACATAAATGTACTGTTTCTGTTGCTCACAATCTACTGTTAGCATCAAGCCAGAGGATAAAGGAATTTACCCTGTGGTCAAAGTTGTTTCCAGTCTTGGATATTATTATGTCCATGTTAGCGTAGTGTTGCTTTTAGCTTGGCAGACAGACAGTCACAGCTGGTAGAAACAATAGGGTAAAGTTGTGAGATGTTTTCTCTCTCTTAGACGAGTTAGACAGAAGCATTTCTCCAGTAACCGCAAGCCGACGCTGACGAAATCCACCAACAAGTTATGTTTTGTTTGTTTTTGGGCAACTTCTTTAAAGCGTCTTCTGTGTGTTGGCAAATCTTTCAGTAATGACTTCATAACTTCAAAATGTCAATGTCGATTCCTTTAAATCTTCCCCTGGACTCTAGTTTTATATTTTTCTGCGTCTGCAGTCAGGGTAACTGGTGATAGATGCAAACCATATTCCTTAAGCGGCTACAATATCATGGCACTGAGCTCATCATTTTTACTGTTGTTGTTTGACATAAGAAAACAAAAGATGTTTTCCTAACTTAACTCGTTTACATTAAGACAGGGGGCAGGGATATATCCTCTCTGGGAAAAAAAACAAAATCAGTAACAACAAATTGTTTCTTGCCTTGATGTCATATGTAGCTTTCCAATACAAAAAAAAGCTGACTATTTTGAGTGACAGCTCATTACAACGCTGTCTCCTAACCCCCTAACCTTATGAGACAGAAGCTACCGTGTATTTATGTGTCTGTGTGGGCGTGCGTGTGCAGACTTTTCAGTCTATTTGAACACAAGAGGAGGTTGCATTTCCATCCCGAGCCGCATTGATGGTGTGTTTGCCCATGCTGCTATTTGTGTCTATATTTACATTTGCATATGCTGTAAGGTGTCTTTCATATGCACAGGCCTTTTAAGTCAGCTCTCACTCGCTTCTTCTCACTCACACACATTCACTCACACACATACGCAGTCCAGCGATATGCAGCTCATGAATACAGCGCTCACACAGCAATTATGGGAAACCCACTCATCGTCTCTGTACCTCGGTGATGGCTGGAGAGGAGGACAAAAAAAAAATTGTGGAGGGATGCAAGTGAAAGCAGTCTTCTAGGTTCAGAAAATGACAGCCTGCGCGCTTATTTTTCTTTTATTTTATTCATTAGATAAGTGAAAAGCAAAAACCCAGTTATGGCACGCCAGTACCAGCCATGATTTATGTTCACCTCTGGAAAGAGAAAAGTAGAATTTATGGCTTTCTCATCTGGCCTAATCTTCACTATATGCTGCAAAGCCCTAGCAATGCAGCAAGCTTAGAGGGAGAGAGAGAGAGAGAGAGAGAGGCTGAAAATTGTCCTCTACAATTTCTGTAGTTAGCTCTTTTCTTCTCTTTCTCTCACTTACTTACCAACTCTATCACATTTTGTCCTTGTTGGGGCTTTTTCTCCCCCCCTCCTGCACGCTCACACACAAAAACACCAGTACATACACACAGGTGCACGCACACGAGCTTTGAACACTCCTAATCACACACGTGCAGGTGCACTATGCGCACAGACTCACACATACACCAAGAGCTGCTCCGCACCTCAGCAACACCTTCGCTTCTCGCACCAATTTTCTCACACTTTTTCATTCTCCGCATCTTCTCCTTTCTTTCTCTTGCTGCCTCACTCTGCACCTCCGCCCTCAACCACCTCCACATATAGATCCATTCTTTTTATAGTCAAAGCTATTGTCCCTATGGCAACATCAGAGTTGTTGATTGCCAAGGTGCTGTACATCTAATTATGTAACTCACAAAAGGTGTGTGCATGCTCTGCAGGCTTTTTGTTTCCCATCCTGGCACCGTTCTTTTAGCAATGCCTCTTTTTGTGATGAATCAAGCTGTAGTGTGATAATCAACCTGTGCTCTGGGCTTAAAAAAATATTTTTCCAAGTCAGCTGTGATGTTTTACGCATTAAAGAAACAAATGAAACATTTATGTAGACTTAAAGTAGAATATCTGACATATATCATTTGGGAGTGTGTGTGTGTGCATCTCATTCGCACGAGTCTTTAGTGTGTCAGGGCGTAGCTTATGTACGAGTGCATGTCACAGGAGAGTGTGAAGCTGTAACAGGTTCTGACAGGGCAAAATCATTTGGGGGTGCAGATGATGTGCTTTTTCTATCCTGTTACGCTGTGACAACAGAATTCTCAACTGTCGATTCCTATTAAAGTGTTCGCAGGAAGCATAAACCCTGTCTGCTCTCATTCCACATAGATTCTTATCCAGGTAGAGCACTGAAAACATGGAGGAAATGAGGGGAAAACACAGGTTCATGCATCGACTTGCTGTGGGAAAAAAAAATTGTTTTTACACTCATTTACTCTATTTGACAACAAATTCATACAAGAGAAGAGGAGGGAGAAGAATGAGGGAAAATAATAAGAACAAGAATAGAAAAAAAGGGAAAAAAAACGGAACGAGAGCTACATTTTCATTTTAACCTCTCATTCAAAATTGCTCCGAAGCCTTCCCACTACTGCCAGCGTTCAGGCTGCTTGCCAGTGAAAGAAAGAGAAAACAGGAGGAGATAAAAAGAAGAGGTGGGCTGGTGTGAAATGGATCAAACAATGGATGTGAGAAAAAGCATCGCTGCTCTCAACCAACTGCAGGCAAAACAGAAAAGGAGTGGAGGAGGAGGAGTGGGGGTGTGCGATAACTTGCGGCTTTTAAAATGTCTGTGTTTTGTAACTAGTTTTTTGACAACAGGTCTTCAAAAAGTTGGGGAAAGAATTTTTCAAAGGCAGTTGGAAGAAATTGTCTTTAACCGGGAAGGATGAATCTGCATGGAAGTTCGGCATAAATCCAGGGAGTCGACCTTTGAGTTGAGATTACTTTGACACGCATATTATTCCCAAGGTCGAAAATGATGTTCCATGCTCGAGGGTGTATTTGATTTGGATGTTTGTGTATTCCTTGTGTGTGTGCTTGTCTATCATTCTCCGTCTTCATGTTCCATGCATGCTTGAACGGTGTTTAAAAGCCGTGTTGATGAAGGAATCGCGGCTGATCAGAGGGTCGGACGGGGAGGCTTGCCTTCTTTTGTGATCTCTGCGTGTTTCCCTTTCATCTGCCTTTGCGGAGACGTAGTGATCTCCGTAGACACTACTGGGACAGCGGCACCACAGAGCAAGCAGCAGCATATAGAAACAGGCAGGGGAAGATGGTGGCTGCATTTTTCATTTATATAGTGGCTTTAGAGGGATTTTTCAGTTCTGATAGACAGGGAGCTTTTATATTAAATTTGCATTTGTTTAGGGTGATTTTGTCGGGGTCGTCAGGCAATTTAACTTCTGCCATTCAAATACATCTTTTACCATCAAACAATAAACCCATGTCAGTTGCAAATCAAAGCGTAACGCATCCTTACAAGGATTGCGCGTGCATGTTATTCTTCAGAGGATCGCTGCATGATCTCGCAGCATTTTAAACATAAGGAAATACTGATCAGTGTCTTTTTTCTTTTTTTTTTGCCATGATCCATACTGCAGCCACATTGTTGTTCTACTAGCCACCTTAGCGCTGCAGTGTAGCAGCCAAATAAAGCACAGTCTGTGCCAATAATTCATAATTCATCTGGATGCTTTTTCTTTTTTTTTCCTCTCTTAATATTTATTTTGTTCCTGTCCACTCTGGCTGACTGCAGCATGCTACTCAATCCCAGCCCAAACAACTGGGCCAGGCTGTGTTGTCAGAAAATTCTCTTCTCATTCTTGATCTGACGTGAAACAGATTGCCCATCTCCGTTTGTCTGTAAAGATGAAAGGGGATAAAGAAGAAGACAATGCAACAAAAGGAAAGCGATTGTGATGTTTTGCTTTATAGCCCTCTTTACCCTCACACACAGACCCTGATCTCACTGCAATATGTTTCACTTCAAAAGAGAGGTTTAATGTTTGGCCGTATGTCAGAATGAAGAACTACAGGGGAGGGAAAAAGGGGAAAAAAATACTCGGTGAGATGTGTAGACATTAGTGGAGATTAAACCTGAGAGGAAGCCAAGTGAGATTTAAACATTCATCAACTTATAAGGCCGTATCAACACTACTATAGACTGACCAAAAGGTTCTTGTCAAACCAAGCCAGGCCTGGTTCCAGTACAAAATGACTGAGGATCCATCTGAAATTAGTTGGGGTGTGGACACCTAAAAGTTATCTGCCAAAAATAGATTACAGCCATTTATATATGTCTACTGCTTTTAACGATTTAAAGAGCAGTCATGCCACTGCCTGTCTGTGGAACGGCTTTGTTATTATTCAGTTTCAACTGAGGGTGCGACGCATGCTTTTGTACGCCGGTAAAACTGGAGCCTGGGGCAACATCAAGTCACATTGCATTTTGGGGCATTTTAGGAGCTAGTAGAACATCACACTGGCTGTTGTTTGTTTGCGACAGAATTGTGTCTGACAAATGTCTAGTATGATCTTGTAAAGATCAATACGCAGCCTGCTGAGATAGGACACATCTTTACTGCAACTATCTCCACTGAAATCAGGTCCCTGCGTGATTTTAAATCGAGTCAAAGCACTGGCTTATTACGTCTAAATATTAGGAGCACTTTAAAAAAAAAAAGTGGACTTTGTCAACATCTTGATACGAAAATGCTGCCCTGACATTTTTGTCCAATCTGCAGCTTGGCTAGATAACAGAGTCTCAGATATCAAAATAGCTATAAAAGCATTACACAATCTTTTGTACTGACAGGAAACCTGAAAGAGTTGGATTACTGGTTAATGTCAAAGACTCCTTGCAGGGTTGTCTTGTTGCTCCTGTTTCGCTACCTAAGCCTTTTGAACATATTGCTGTTGACATCTGCTCTGGAGGTAGTGACCATTTCACTGTTAGAATTTACGGTCCTTCTTCTGTAGGCTGTGAGGCCCCCGAAAGAAATTGCCAAACTAATATCATCGTATTTTACTTCCAAGGTAGTTATTCTGGATGAGTCCAATTTAGATCGGCGCTCATATAGAGAGCAGTTTTTGTTCCTTGAGAAATCAAATCTGTTACCTAATTGCATGTCCAGGAAAAAAAATTAACACCTTTCTAAATATAATAAAATTATTTTTAAATATTTTAATGAGCAGAATTAATGAAGCATAGCTTTTATTAATTGTTTTGCACATTTTTTAAAAATAGTTCTACCCAAATGCATCTGAGTTTTGATAACCATTTTCTAGTTTGAAAATAATGCCCCTAAATAACCCGCTTTTTTTTTTTTCTTCTTCATTTTTTCCTCTGAAAATCGAGTCCTAACGTGTTTAAGAATCAGTTTTCTGCCATGACAAATGCAGGCTCTCCAGCTGCAGGTTTTCATCTGCGTATTTCCATCTTTGGAAATGAATTTTCTCTTTAGTCAGGGGTAATGTTAACTTTGCTTCAGTGCTGACTTAATCTCTGCTTCTCTAGCTTGTGTTTTTTTACTCATCACCTGTGACAGGTAAAATCCAAAAATTATTTCAGTCTGCACAGATTTTTCATTCACATAAAGGCGATGACTCAAGTGACTTAACTAATTACCGTCTCAAATCATAATTACCCTGCTTAGCAAAACTCTTTGACTCTTTCTGAAGTCAAGAAACATTTTACCAACAGAGAGATCATGATTTCAGTCATGTCACAGCACAACAACAGCCACGTTTTGTGTACTCAACAAGATCACTGAAGCTCTTGATAATCATCAATTAATTACATTATGCTGCCGTTTTTTTGTAAGCCTATCCAAAGCATTTGATTTAGTCAATCACAGGATTCTACTGAAAAAGCTCTGCTCGGTCTATTTAACTGAAAGACTTTATGACACAGCTCCTACAAAGGTTCACACTTGCCTTTTAGTACATGTGTTCCACGGGGATGCATTATTCGACTTCCTTTTTTTTTTACCATATACATAACCAATATTATATCTGACACCCAAAACCGTACTGTAGATTTTTACAGTGGTGATAATATTTTCTGTGCCACTGGTTCCTCTATTAACCTAGCCACTGTAAATCTGAAGTCTGCTTTTGACATATTTCAGTACCTCCTATTCACACTGAAATTAGAAAAGCTGGGTTTAAATGCTTTGCTGCCTATTGAAATTGAATGAACTATTAAAATATCAATCGGCAATCACTCTTGCTCATTCTAAAAATTGCATAATTGATTATTTGTCTGCCTGTCAAGTTTTTTGTACACAGGTTTCTCTTGAAAAAAAATCCTGATCTCAATGAGACTAATAATAATAATATTAATAATAATAATAATGAAAAAAGATTTAAAATGTGTAAGATTTAAGATTTAAAATGTTGACAACAATGTATATAATGTTTTCCTTCAGCAGGGTAAAGGGATATAAAACCAACATTAAAATGTCATCCCATCTGTGAAGCATGGTGGAAGGATTGTCCTTGTTTCAGCTGCTTTCATGCCTCAGAGGGAATTCAAAACAATTTAAAAAAGAAAAGAAAGTTGAGATTTCACAGGAAAATGTCAGGGCAGCAGTCAGCGACCTAAACTGTAGGAGAGGCTGAGTGATAAAACACTACAGCGCACATAAAAAAAATTCAACAACAGAATGGCTCAAAAGGCAGGAAAATTTGGGGTGGGTGAATCAGAGATCTGACCTTAACCAAGCTTAGATGCCCTGGCATGACCTGAAGAGGAATGTTCACTCAAGACCTGCTTGAAATATTGATGCACTGAAACAATTTTAAGGGAGGCATGGTCTAAAATTCCTCCAACAGCAGCTATAGGAAACTTCTGATTGAGGTTCTTCCTGCTAGTTACTAAATTCAGGATTTTGTTAACATTAACTTTCCAGCTCATCCTGCTACATGAAGCTGTCTGGTAAAACATCTGTTACCCAGACTGGCCTATGCACTGGCACAAACTGGTTATTCAGTTTGAGACCGACTGGCTTGTAATCAGCGCTGCGCAGGTACTGTAGAAGCTTTGTTTCTGTCAGATGTTAAGTGTTGCTTTTACAATAGGTTTTAATCACATGTAAAATCTATTACATACCTGCTTAATGTTTCTAGTGTAGCTAATCTTGCTACTGTGAGTGTGTTTTTCTCGCCATCCAGAGCCCAGTTTCCCAAAAGCAGCTCAGGGTTATAACCATATTTGTTCAGCTAATGTTTCCATTGGCGCGTTTCCATCCCAAGATGAGTGTTGTGCGTGCTGAGATACTTTGGAAAGCATGTCCAGGTCGAGTGCCAGTGATTCACTTGACATGGATACCAGCATTTGGTTCCAGTTACACTCAGCGACATTGCTCCTGTAGAGAAACTGAACATTTGGAGCAGCTCTTTTTTTTTTTTTTAGATACAGACTTTTATGTGTACTGCACTTAAGAATCAGTAAATATATGTATGAAGAGAGAGCAAAAGAACCCCAAACATCTCAACATTCAAATGGGATAAAGACAAAATGAAAGCTATTGGAATGTAAAAAGAAAACGGCTTTCAGCTGTAAAATGTAAAATAGAGCAAGTTTTGACAATAGTAGAGGAGGAATATTACGAGCAGCCTTCCTTGCTTCCCTGGGAGAGTTTCATGGAGTGCTTTCTCACTGTGATAATGAAATGACCTGGCCTGCACTGCTCTACTCTCTCTCAAAAACACATCTGCTAGACGAGGGTGAAAATGAGAAAATCCTACCTCCTCTCCCGAGTTTCGTAAAGCATACTTTCAATATTCTTTTTCACAGAGAGTGATGGGAGTGCGAGTGACTGTGGACTTTTGTGTCCTTGTGAGTGTTGTGTATTAATGTAGCACTGTGTGCATGCATTATTGTGTTTGTGTGGGGCTTGTAGATGCTGGCATTGCCTTGAGAAACTTGTAATAAACTGTATTTGAAGTGCATCTGACATAACAGGGTACTATAAAGAAATTCAGTGGAAAGAAATCCCATAGAGTTGTCATCATAATATTGTTCTTATAACTTCATTTTTGTGGTTTGCATACAGTTAAATCAATACAGTAAGCAGCAAAACTCAGATCAAGGACTTCAGTTTTGTCCCATTTCAGAGTAGAATCCAATAAGACAAAGCTCGAGTCTCACACTCCTTGGAGCTAATCTTGTGGGCCTTGCTAGACATTCAGGCCGTACCAGACTGATTCAGAAGAATGACTCACCAGTTTGGTAGAGCACAGACTGCATGCAGACCATGTATTCCCTCAGCTTCTAGTTAACAGGGAATCTATGGCAACACTGAGGCAGAGCACTGTCATTGAGTTACATAATCAACAGAGGAGTGTAGCAAGAATGTGTGTGAGTGTGCGCGCCCCCGTGCATTTGTTTAGCTGCAGCTCCTCTTGAGCTGTCGATCATGTGGTACACACCAAGGCCACTCTCAACACAAGGCTGCTGAGGTGGACTTTCAGCAAGAATGGAGCTTTGTGTGTGTGTGTGTGTGTGTGTGTGTGTGTGTGTGTGTGTGTGTGTGTGTGTGTGTGTGTGTGTGTGTGTG
>JAVDPK010002429.1:674476-690029 GCA_034780415.1 Cichlasoma orientale
TATATCATCTATGGTGCATGCATTAAGGACTATTTTCTATACTTCTATATATAAAATCATACATTAGTTGGTGATAAGCTAACATTAATATTCCTGAGGGGAGCTGACACCAGACAATATGGTGTGAACGAAAATTAGAATAAGTTGGGAAAAATTGAATATAAGTATGAGATCCTTTTGAAAATAGCAGCAGCAGCAGCTGTTTAATAAAGTGTAATATTAATGACTAAAAATAGTATGTTCCTTTAAGACCCTACAGTAAGATTGAGGTGGAAAAATACAGTCGAAAGGAACAAAATGCATGTTTTCAGACTCACTGAAGAAGTGTAAAAGAACATAATTCTAATAGTGCATAAACAGCAGTCATTTGATATGAACACAGTATTCGCTAGTCTCAAAAAATATGTGTGAGAGTTACATCTAATGGCTGTTGTGTCACTGTAAGGGCCATACTTGGACAAGGAATCAGCCCTGACATTTAGTGTCTTCACCGGCCCAGTGGACCGGCCCCCTTGACATTTGCAGGAGTTACTAGGTGGCCAGTCAAAGTAAAACTTCTCCATAATGTCCTGAGGGGGAAAAAATGCATTGTTTCTCTCTGTCTTTGTCTGTCTGCCCCGTGGCTGCAGGTGGCAGTACTCCACCAGGCATCAGCGCCCCCACAGTGACCAGCATCCCATCTCCAATTAGTGTAAATGGTTTTACTGGCATGGCGCCCCCGCAGGCAAACGGACAGCCCCCTGCAGAAGCAGTTTTTACTAACGGGATACACCATTACCCTGGTAAATATGATCATCTTAGAGGCATGTATGCAAACACACAAATAAATATACAAAGGTGAAGCTTTAGACACACGTCCACTGTAAAGCAAACAGGACAGTGTGCATGCTGTTGGCTTACAGACTAGAATAGCCTCGAAGCATGTTTGGGGGGGGGGGGGGTGAGACCAGACGAATGTAGCCCACAGACAGCGAGCAAGTCGAGGTGATTATCGTTTGGCAAAGGTGTTGGGCTGCTGGAGTCTGAATATGCGCTTGTGTCATGAGCCGTGGCCAGTACCTTATTGGCTGTGCTTGTGAAGAGGTGGAAGAAAAAAAATCTGTCTTCTTTTTTTTTACACTCTTGTCTCCCCAGTGTTGCAGGAGGTGGTTTTTAGAGAGGACTCAGAGAAAAACGGCTTGGGCGTGGCTCCGCGGAGTTGTTTTGGGGTTCAGGGTGGCTGCTTCCTCTCATCTCTCTCCGAAGGTAGCGCTCTTCCCCACCAACCCTCATCCCATTTCTTTCTGAGCTCAGGGTCAGGAAGAAGAATTTTGAGCCTGTGAAATAATGTGAAGATATCATATCAAACTGAAATGTACTTCTCTGCACTGAAAAAGGCACTGACTTCTTAGTGTTCCAGACACTGTTTTTTTTTTTTTATCTAGTCTAGTAAAAAAAAAAAAGTTCCTTGTGGTAAACCTGTATATACAAATACAAATCATTTTGTTAGAATAAACCTACGCCTGTGTCTACAACATTCACAAACTTGCAATTCCCCTGGCAAAAATGTATCACAGCTTTACAAAGAACGATAACACCACAGAGAACTGAATTCTTTTTGAACAGGATTTCTCTAGTTTTTTAAGGTTTATTTGAGCCCATAACTCTTCTTCTTTTCTTCTGGCTATCTGTGGCTGTTCTTCACTGTTACTGTTAGTCCACAGCGTGCTCAGTATTTCTTTGGTTTTAAAGGATATTGGAGTTATCAGTGTGTGTGTGTGTGCATCTTTTATCTTTGTGTGTATATGTGTTTTTTCTCAGTGGTGTATTTATTGTGCATGCGCTGTGCGTACGGGTGTGTAGCATTAAAGTGTGGCACGGCATCGGCGGTGGTTCAAGTGCAGGGAGACTTTGCTGCAGGTCTGCGAGCATGTGAAGCGACGGCAACAGGCGTGTCCGCTGTCGTGTGCGTTGTGCCCGTCCTCTTGTTACATGTGTGTTTTTTCAGGATGTTTTGTGTGATAGGTAGAAGTTTAGGTACATGTGTTTTCTTTTGGTGTGGTGACAGTGGAGCCATGTGCTGGGGGGTTTTTTGTTTGTTTGTTTTTTGTGGGATTTTTTTGGTCTTAACTGTGGTCTGTCAAAGTTTTGCTTTTCTGCTTTTCTTAAAGAAAAAGAAAACTTTTGAAATGCTTTAGGGGGAAACTTTAAGTCTAAGGGCCTGCAAAAGAGAGGGAGAGGTTCAGAATTCAGTTCCTCACACACTGAAGCGGAGTGAGTTGACTCCACGCTGTTCGGCTCTCTAACCTTTCTGCTTTTCTTCTCTCCGCCGCCCTCCTCCCTCTCATCCCTGCTATATATTACTCTCTCCTTCCTCCGTGCCCTCTCCTCCATCTACATTCTCCCTCCGTCTCGCTCTCCCCCCCTACACACACACCTCCATCCATCTGTGCTCCCCACCACAACCACCACCACCACCCCCCCCTCCTCCTTTTTCTTCTCTTCTCTGTGTCTCTGTTGAAGCAGCTCAAAGTCCCACTGCAGCTGATCCTCTCCAGCAGGCTTACACAGGAGTCCAGCAGTATGCAGGTCTGTCTGTCACTCTCACTGCAGCACCGATATGTGTGTTTGCATATCTATGTGTGTGTGGGTGTGTGTGTGTGTGTGTAGGTGTGTGTGTGTGTGTGTGTGTGTGTGTGTGTGTGCGTGCGCGGGAGGGAGGGGGGGTGGGCGAGATGACAGAAAGAAGGATAAGCATACCTTTGTTCAAAATTTGAATTTTGATATTGTAACATTAAGTGTTTCCTTTTCACTACATCAATTTATTCTCTCCGCTGTGTTGGGCGTGTGTTTGTGCAACACGTAGACTCTATTGTCTGTTATCTGATCGATTGCCTGCTGTGCCCCTGCATATATCACATTGTTTGTATGTATCCGAGTGTGCGCTCTAGTCATGACTGTTATCTGATCCGCGGTGTGTGTTTGTGTGTGTCAGCAGCCTACCCCGCTGCATACGGCCAGATCAGCCAAGCCTTCCCCCACCCTCCACCTATCATTCCACAGCAGCAGAGAGAAGGTAACGCTCACGCACGGCACGCTCCCGAAATATTCATACATGCTGCAAATAATAACTCATGCTTACTTTTGTTCTTCATCGAATTTCCCTCGTCTGGAATAAACGACCACATTTTAAGAATATACAGGCAATTCAAGTGCATACTGTGTTTTTGAGTGATTTGAAATGCTGCCAGTTAGTCTGTGTCAAAAGTAAATTATTCAGCAAAATATGAGTTTCACATGACACAAAACAGCTTGATTATTGTTGGTCTTTTTTTTTTTTGTGAAGTAATATTAAAAAACAGAGAGAAGAAGGGAAAGTGAGTCAAAGAAAAAGAAGGATATTACAGAGTATTTCGGACTCAGCTGTGAGCCTTCTCGTGAACCGAATGACCACCAGGCTCAACACCCAAGCCTGGGACCTTACTGCCCTCTTGTGGAAAATAAAATAAATATTACAGATGATTTAACAGCTGTGGCAACCCAGAGGCTATATTTGAAGCATTTAGGAGTCATAAAGTAAAAGGTCCCATCAAATTATTAATATGAAGAATGTTAGCTTCCATTATACTTAAAATTCAGCAACCACCTGACCACTTAAGGTTACCCAGCAACTATAATGAAGCCGTGGATAAAACTGCCCTGCACTTTTGGTGTTTTTTGCAAAATCTGAAACCTAATAACTTAATAGGGAAATATTAAGAAAACACAAAGACTCACAATGATGATCAATCACAGCGAGGCTGGTGGTTCTTGCAGGGTCTACATGGGTTGCATTTAGAGATGCAAAGTTAAACTGGCTGAATATCAGACTGTGTCGAACTTGTGTGGACTAGTGAAAGAGGATTTTTTAAAAAAAAAAAGAAAAAAAAAGGGTGATCTAATGTGGCTAACTGGAGCATTCATTGTACATTTTATGTGAAACAGTTCCCTGTTTCATTGTGCAAATTGGTCAGACTTCCCTAAAATCCATTGTGTCATATTTTAACTCATTGTTTACTTGAAACAGCACTCCAAAGGTGTTAGATTTACCATCACAGAAGACCTACGTGGCAGAAATTAACCGTACCAAATTATGTGATGAAATGTTGGGCCTCTGCTGCAGCAATGTATACATTTTTCTCCCGAGTACTAAAAGTTAGTGAGAAGAGGTTAGATTAAAATGTAGGTCTTTTATAAAATACCCCAAATTATTCTATTTTTAGCAGAAAATTGCATTTATACATCATTTAGGAGAAGCTGTCAGAGGCAACAGATTTTCACTGCCTTTAAGCACACTATGACTAACAATATGCTCGTCTACTCTCTTTATCTTTTGCTTTACTCTTTAAATAATTTCTTACTGTCATCGCAGAATTTTCTCCTCTCGTGGTCTCCCTTTTTCATTCTCACTCCCTTGTCTCTTTCATTGTCCCTTTCTCTGACCTTTGCCTTTTATCGCTCTCTCTTCTCTTGCTTTTCTCCGTTTCTTTCCATGCAGGACCGGAAGGTTGCAACCTGTTCATCTACCACCTCCCTCAAGAGTTTGGAGATGGAGAGCTGATGCAGATGTTCCTGCCATTCGGTAATGTCATCTCCTCCAAAGTGTTTGTGGATCGGGCGACAAACCAAAGTAAATGCTTTGGTGGGTAAAAATGAACAAAACCAAAAGATTATTGGTTATTTATTCTGATTATTCTTTTTTTCTAATCACTTTTTTTGTACTGCAGTCAATACCCCCTCCCCCTAACCTCTCGACACCTCTCCCTTTAAAAAGAAAACGAACAGAAGAGTAGATCATTTCTCTGCAGGTGTGCCGTTACTAATAGGAAAGAGTGGATTTTTCTTTTTTTTTAAGCATTACAGACAGCTGAGATCTGAGAACTCAGCAGTCTGTTTTATCTCCCTATTACGAGTGTGCTCTTCATGACATTTTGTATAATACAAATGCGGGTTTGCAGTCTTATACCCCCGTCTATAGCTCGCTTTCAGCAACAACAAAACGAATAAACTAAGAATCTCACAGTTAGTCCACCACGCAAAGATAGAGAACTGCCATCTCACGTTATGCTGCTGACGGCGCAGTGTAGCCGAACGCATAATTATGTTGGCAAATTATAAATGGATTGTGGAGAATGTTTTATGGAGAGTCCATCAGGTGCAACCCATTTGCAAATTAGCTTTTGCACACTAATACACTACATTAATGTATTTCCTGAATTCATGTTGCAGTTTTGAGATGCAGGTTTTAATTTGTTATTTGATGCTTCTTCTTTTTTTTTCACATCACAAGTGGAAGTTAAAAAGCAAAACTGAAATGTTGCACAACCACATTGATGTTTTGGTTACAAACCCCATTATCCGCACAGTTCTCTTTGTTAAAACTGTAATGCTGTTGTTGTTGTCATGCTATTACACATCTGTGGTATGTTAGTTTAATTTTTAACAATCGCCGTATGTTAGATTTGTAATTGTTCTTAGTTTTATGTCCAGATTAAAGGATTTCATTATTGTTGCAGTTTTCATGTCATACACACCTGTAAAAGACTAATGAATCTTAATGAACTCATCTTCACTTTACATGTTTCTAGTTTCCCCAGACTGTCCTTGCTTCTTCATATAACAATATCTCCCTCTTTCGGCCTTTCCCCCAGGGTTTGTAAGTTTCGACAACCCAGGTAGTGCCCAAGCTGCCATCCAGTCAATGAATGGCTTCCAGATCGGCATGAAAAGACTCAAGGTGCAACTGAAGAGGCCAAAGGATGCCAACCGTCCCTACTAGCCCCCGCCCCAGCCAGCCACCGCCACCCTGGCGGCCGGGGCAGCTGTAGAACACAGGGAAAGACAGGTATCAACCTTGACTCCTTGATAAAGATGTGTTGTCATTTTAGTTTCACAGCTGGTTACTTGAGAGCATGCACGGCCACTGCATTATTATACTGGCAAACACTGCAACAGCAAGCCAGTCGTTGGTATTGCCTGATGGCAACAGCCTATCAAGTATTAATGTTGAAACATTTTATTGTTTTTTTTTTGTTTGTTTTTTTGAATATATGCTCATGTTGAATTTGATGCCGGCACTCTGTAAGCATTCGGGAACCAATGAGACCAAATGTTTCACTATAGCGAACAAAAAGTCTTCCCCAGTCTTACTCGTTAAATGATTTTCTGCAACAATTCGCTGTCTTTTTGTTTCTAACATTTTTGAAAAAAATTCCATTGATTGCATACAGGTAGTTTTAGCTCCAGCACTCTTAATATGAAGCCGTGCTGCTGTAATACCTGCAGAACGGGGTTTGGTATTGTCTTGATGTTATAAACAAGGCCGTGTCTCAAAAAGACATTTTAATGTCAGCATATGTTGCTTCAAAACCTTTATATAACCTCCACTATCACTGAGTCTCAGGTGTTCAAGTTATCCATGTAATGTATAATAATGCATCCCTATACCATCTGAGATATTGGCTTTTATCCCTCTGCTATTTACCTCAGAGGATGCAGCATCCATGAATTACAACGGGAAATCTGAGATTTTGATTCATAACTTTAATTTTCCTCTTCGCATTATTATTTTTTTAATCTTTACATGATAGTTGCAACTCTTTTTGGATGATGCATCAATATTCTTTGACTTTTATTGCAGTGCCACACGAGGGCCTGAAAATCACGGCCATTCAGCATGAGTTTCCATCGATATCTCGTGATTCTCAGATGCAGCCTCGCTGGGAAACTCTCTTTATACCCAGTTGTGTTCATCGCTGTGCATGAGAGCGCTAAAAGAAAGCACGCTCACTGAGCATGCTCATGTTTTCAGTGAACGGTGAAATGAGTAAATAGTATTTGCAGCTAAAGAACGAGAGGAAATGTTGCGCCTGTTGGCTTCCGGTCTTCCCCTTTGTTAATGATGACGATAACGACTTTCCGTTATCATTAGTCACATGCAGATATTTACCAAGACAAGCCAGAGTGAAACATGACTTTTTTCTGCTTTGATTCAAGCATTCATATGGACTGAGCTCAGCGACAGCTGCATTGTCTAAAACTTATCTTGCTTTAATATGCTGACGACAGTGTTACAGCACGTCATGTGCAGCACACACACTTCACAACACCTGTTCGCTCTCGCCAGAGCAGCGTGCGCTCTCGTGCAAACAGGTGACGCCTTCTCCAGGTGGGAAACACTATTTACTCCATTCATCGTTGGCTGAAAACAGGGGCGTTTTAATGCACAGCACTGACTGAAGTAACCCACACATACAAGGGGGAAAGCACTGTGAAAGCAGACTAAGTAAAACATATTGAGGATATAAGATGTTAAATGTAATTATGTACACATACCGGTGTGCTATGGTAACGTGCATCTATCTATATTGAAACCGAAACCTTGTTTTGATGTCAGTTTCCAGGCTGGTCGAAAAAAAAAAAAATAGCAGAAGCATTTACTTACATGTAGCCTCCTCTATTTGCAGAACGACTTTACAGTAAGTGACCCTGTATGTTACCCTGTAGGTAAAAGATAATTGGTAAATGGTTCAGCATGTTGCACAGGGAAGGAAGTGCTTCCGAGGGAGAGGCATTTATTACCCCTCAGGCGGGTAATTGTGCTGTTCCTCTTTGTCTCCTCCCTTTATCTGTGTGATGGAGAGTTTAGGCTGTGTCGTTCATTCACTACTGATGACTTCATTCAAGGGCAACTTATCACCCACTCACAAACTAACTGAACCGTACCAGACAGTGTCCTGAGGCAAATCGCTGCAGGTAGAAGAGTGCAATCTCATATTTGTCACATATATGAAAAAATATATTTTACAGTATGTTGGAGAAAACATCTTTTGATTTCCTTCTCTTTTTTTTGCCAGAGCATCATTACACTCTCAACTGATTAACAAGCTGCTTTTGGACCTGCGTCATCAGTTATGCTATTATTATTATATAAAGAATATAATAATAACGCGATATTGGCACAGCAGCAAGCTAGAGTACTCTTACTTAACATCTAATGACACGGTAAGGCGTGTCTTGATTAAAATCCCTTCACCATTTCGAAAACAGGAATGAACAGTTTGTTTTAAATAGAAATGAAAAATTAGTTTCATCACATAGAAGATAAGAACGGAGTCGCTGCCAGGAAGCCAGATTAATTCACTGCAGGATGAGCACTGATTTGTTTTCAAAATTGTCTCAGCAAAATGATCTTTGTTTATCCACACCAGGACTTAGAGTCTTAGCGCTGGCTAAGACGCTTTAGAGAGGCAGGTGTCCTGTAAGTATTCTGCACTGCTCCATCTGCATGTAAATACAGCAAGAACCAACACTAAAGGAGCACACAGAACTGATGATATCATTGCTTCCAATATAGCCAACGCAAAAAGTCACAAAAAAACAGAAAAGCAAAGCAAATATCTCCTCCGTCATTTTTCTTGTGTTTTCCAATGTAATCTCTAATGTAATGAAAGTTTAACCACAAAAGCCCGAGCTATCTCATTCAGTTATCTAATGCACATCCAAGTAAGTACACGAGCCAACCGCAAAACTAGACACACCTTTAAACACCCAACTGCCAATATCCAAGTGCAATTTTCACGGGATGCATCTAGAAACCAAAACGATCTGCGGAAAAGCTCGAGACAAACCATGCAGTGAATGACTGTCTGTACAAAACTGCAGACATCCTCCTGGACATCTATGCACGGGGCCGCAGAACCTTAAACTGTGTATCATTTTACGACATATTCTTTTACTCAAACGGCTCCTTTTTCTTCTGTGCTTTTCAGGTTTTGTTGAGCTGTTGATTATTTGCTACCCACCACTGAGTGCAACCTCAACATCTGGACCACAGAGGCTGCTTCAGAAACAGAGGGGAGAGAGAGAGAGCGATGACCGAGTCAAGGACACCTCCTTTTTGGATGTACTAAAACTTTGGAACTCAGAGCGAATTTGTACCAGCCTGGTTAGCCCCAGGACTTTTTTTTTCCTCTTCTGCACACATATACACACTTCTTTCCTCACAAAACCCTGCTTGAATGACA
Source organism: Cichlasoma orientale (assembly GCA_034780415.1). Taxonomy (NCBI): domain Eukaryota; kingdom Metazoa; phylum Chordata; class Actinopteri; order Cichliformes; family Cichlidae; genus Cichlasoma; species Cichlasoma orientale. Next base: position 683,521 of record JAVDPK010002429.1, read on the forward strand.
GCTACCTTTTCTGGACCACAAAAACTTTTACTTGAACAGTGAGGGAGGGGGGGAAGAGTAAAAGAAACTACATCAAACCTACTTACAATGACCAACCCCACTGAACTCTTGAAAGGAATATGGATGTCAAAAGTCCAACAAGAACAAAACTTTAAAAAAAATAATAATAAAAAATAAATAAATAAAAAAATAAATAAAAAAAAACATAATAGTGGATTGCCGTAGGAGATCTTTCATTAAGATGGTGTGGAGCAATTGACTTTTGAAGACCAATTTTTAAGATTTGAATCAAGAAGGGACAAATTCTCTGAGAGAGAACTTAAGTAGGAATGTGATATTTTCAGGACACAGATTGGCTTCGATTTGGGATGGCCATCTTTAGCTCGGAGTGCCTGTCCGTTTCCAGGGGATACTGTTGCCGAGGAGCGCCATAGCAACAGTCTCCAGGGAGTCTTATCCATCATTCCTTAGTTGTTTTAGGGACCAAAAGACCAAACATTTTTATTGCTGAGGACTTGTAGCTCTAATATACTCGGACCACTGCATCTCTGTCAGTCAGTGTTAACTGGTTGGGGAGTTGCATTTAAAAGAAGTGTACATTACGAATATATACAACACATGTATATATACATATATATTGCTGATATGCTTTTTGAATACAGGCAAAACTATTTCAGATGACCAAATGGGGTCTCTCACTTCGCTAGTTTACAATTACTCAAAATGTTTATTTTTTTCTCTTCTCATTTTGTCTTGGGAGGGATGGCGAGTGCATGGGAGGGGCTGCTCCGTATCACAGCCTTATCTTTTTTAACTTGACATCCTAACCTCATAGATAGAATAACATCAGAAATGTTTGAAATATATGAACTTGTTTATATTTGCAGTACATATATATGTATAACAGGCATTCAAGCAAATGTATTCATATATACAGTATATATGGATAAATAGATATTAATCACAAATATATGTATTTATATGCACATATTTTATATATGTGTGTCTGTATATAGAACGGCTACTGACTATGTTGAGCTGTAATTTTTTTGTAGATTTTAGCTGGAGTTTGAAGCATTGCTCTGCTTGGGAAGAATCGCAAATCTGGCAGCTCCCAAAACTGCAGGCATTCCTGTCTCTGATTACCTATATGCTGACACACGATATATTGCTAAAAGATTCATGTGTGATGAAACACATATGGTGTACATATTATCTGAAAATGCAAAAAGCCAATCTCAGTAGCAGGCTTTAAGAGAATCAGGCTAGATGATTTTAGAGGAAAAGGACAATTATCTTCGACTCTATTCCAAACATATCTTTTGAGCTTTCACACAAACACTTACACACGCGCGCGCACACACACATTCACACGCACACACACAAACTTCTCTTTGAAACTTGAACCAAAATGAAAATGTCTCACAACCCTTGCTCTCTTTTGCATTCAGTAAAGTGCATGTAGCGTATGGGCTGTCACCATGTCAAGGTGTGCCTTGTCACCTGCAGAATCTGCCATCAAGCACTGTGCTCTCAGAAAACAAAGAAAAAAAAACTGAACACACACTACTGCAAGTAGCCAACGCGCTATTATGATGTCAAAACTACAGCCTGATCCATATCATTTCTCAACCGCATAGAGAGCTTCAGTGCATGTCAAATATAACAAATTGTCCAAGCACTGTTGGCCCATCATTGTCTTTTGGAGAAAAAAAAAAAAGCATTTAGAACTAATGTAGATTCATGCGATACCACTTCAAACAAAAGCGGGCATTAGGTAACCTGTTAGCACAGGCACTAACTTGCAAGGCACCTGAGACTAAGTTCCACTGGTTGGAGGGAATAAAGGGTAAAAATCAGGGTTGAGATTGGCAAGACGCAGCTTGATAAGGGATGCGACTGAGCTTACTGGACCGAGCAGGAGGATTTTAATGGCTGTGAAGGTGATGTAATATTGATGAATATGTTATAGAGTTGGCTTCCCCTTGAATGGATAAAAAAAAAAGGAAAAGGGTTTATACTTGACATGAAGCATATCCTTTAGAAACTGTTATATTGCCTTACGTTAAAGTTCTCATGCAATTATATATAAACATAAAATTCTAATGAAACTGTAAAATGAAGCAATAAGTGTGAAAAGCCATTTACCCATCGCACCTGCTGTATCACTGAGGCTGCTCTCATATTGCTTTAGCGTACAGTTTCTCATAATAGTCTACAAAAATGGTATAAACACCTAGTATAAACCTGTAAAAGGTCAACAGACTTGGATTTATTAGACCCTGCATTCAACACATATTGAGCTGGTGGAGATTACTCGATGAATATTTATATATATGAATATTTATAAGGCTATATGACACTTTGGAAGACAATGCTTCCTGTTGGGTGCTGTTACTAGTTTTCCCATAAACTGCTCATTATACCATTTCCCCAGTGTCTCTGTTTAACCTTTTTAGCAGTTTGAATAATTTAACATTTACCTTCCAAATCCAGTGAATCTAAAAGACACCAGTGCACATCCCAGAATGCCTCTGTTTGTGTTTTGTGCCACTTAACAATCTCTGGAGCACGGCATACAGTTAAACCGGATGACCATCAAGATCTTTTTTTTGTTGTTGTTGTTCTGACAGTATCTTTGGTGGGCTAGTACAAAACCTCTTGCTCTTCATCCTGACCTGTCTCTGTCTAACAATAACATCTGAGGCTAAATATCATATGTCTGGTGTCCCTGATCGCCACACTGTGTGCCCTTTTTGACTGCCCCACTGCTCTGAGAAAATTGAAAAGGAAAAAAAAAAACACTGTCATCACAGTCTGTGCTTCTCGTATGATTTGTTTGAGCAATCAGTCATTTTTCCATAACAAGCGAAATAAGGAGAAGCCAAACAACGTGCGAGAACTAGAATGCCAAGCGCCTCATCTTCATTTGCTCCAACTTTAAGCTGCAAGTTTACACGAGAAAAGTAAAGCAGAGTTTAGTGGTTCAAAAACAAGAAACAGAGCAGAAGTTTGAATATAAATATATATATATAAATATATACATAAACTGATGAATATACTGTAAATTGTTTCTTTTTTTGCTCTGTTTTCCTCTGTACATAGGTTTGCATATTTTATAGGACTTTTACTTCTATCTACAAGGACTGGATAAAGTAATTTAAATACTTAAAAAAAATATATGAATGAAAACATGATAATGCTCATTAAAACCAGGTACAAAAAAAAAAATAGTCGCTAGGATACGGTACAAACTGTAGGACCTGACCAAGGCATTTATCCAGAATACAGTCAGGGAGAGCATTGACCTCAGTTAGAGCTTAGACACACATTGACCTATTTTATAAAAAGAAATACTTTAATGGGTTCTATTCATTTATCTGTTTATTTAGATATTTATTTATAAGTCATGTCTGAGATGATATGCATGCTTTCATGGCATTATTTTTTTATGAGTTGGTACGTGACCAAATAGTTTTTATATGACATGCATGGGCCACTGTTGTGGTCCACAGATGATCATTGTTCCTGTCTGCAGGACCATGCCTTCAGCACTTCTTTGATGATGGAGAAAAACGCTCCTTTTGACCAAGTGATGTCAAAGACAGATTTTAATTATTTATTTCCTTGTTTGTTTGTTTATTTATTTATTTATTTGTGCTGTTTGACTCAAGATCTGAGCTCTATTATCGACACTGATCCGTTTGCCTGAAAGTGTTACCTTGAACCACGACGCATCTTACTTTAAGTATTGGAAATGTAACCACCACTGAGACTGCTTTGACATTTTTCCCGTGGCTAGCAAAATATTCACAACAATGCAGTACAACACTAAAGCCTTATGTATATTTGTAATTATAAATTCATACTGTTTTGTTCTTTTAAAAAAGAAAAAGCTTTGTTAAAAGATTGTTTAAAAAATGAGATGCCACCTTTAAATAAAGTGGGGAAAACGTAATCCCTGGTTAAAAAACAATCTCAAATCAGCTGTTCAATCGGATATGTATTCACAACACAAGATCCGCCTTGAGGTCAGTATAAGTTGCTGCTAATATTTAATGAACTAATGTCTGATTTATTGTTAACTGCTGGCATCAAACGACTTTTTAAAACTGTACCTTCCTCCCATCCCCCCCCCCATTTGTGCTTTGTATTGTTTGACAGAGCTCTGATCTTGTTCAACTCACGTGTTCTATCAAGAACAAAATTCAATGAAACTGCACTATTTCATCCGAAAGAAAATTGAGTTCCTATCATTTTTTTTTTCAGTGCTGTTATCAGTGATTTTATTTCTAAAGCTCAGTAGTGTTGCTAGAATCACATTTTACTTCATGTGGTTTTCAAAGTGTTCTGGAAATCTATTTCCCAATTTCAGCACATATGGAGGGGGGTGATGAATGTTGCATATTAAGCTTTGCCAGGTTCCTGATGAGCCAAGCTTCTGATGGGCAGTGCGCTTTAGGCTCCCGCCCCCGTCTCTCCAGACTGCACCATTCTCTGGTCCCCTGGACTCTTCTTTTGTAATTCTAAATGAATGATGCGTCTCAGCTTAGCCCAATAATAAAGCACAGTCTAGAATAAAATACTCTGTGTTGTGTCATATTTACTGGTGACAACTTCTTAATATAAGATTCCCACGTTACTGTGACACAATTGCACCAAAAGGTACCGAGGCAGCGTCTGCCACAGGATAGCTGCCGCATGTGTACTGTACAATATTTCCAGTAAATCAGTAAGGTTGTATAATTTATGTCTTTTAGCCAGATGCACAGATTAGATGTCATATTGGCAAAACTTGGATACATTTTTCACATTTTTCAAACTAGAAGAACCAAGGCTTGAAAAATAAACGTTTATTAGTATTAAAAAAAAATATAGCAATATTGCAATCCACACAATCTACAATCTTACACTGATTCTGATTATAGAAAATCAATTGAAAATTAAATGAACTACGCATGAAAAATAATAATAAAATTTGGACAAAGCTGGTGACTATCCAGTAACTTGTAGCTTTCTTGCTCCTCTTTTTTTTTTCTTTTTTTTTTTGGTCAGCAAATGAAGAAAATATCTTCCAGTATTTGGCTTTCTTCCAGGTCCTGCTGAGTGCTTTGAGGACAAGGTCCACCAGGGGTAAGCATGGTTCGGATCACTGATTTGGGGGCAGCGGGAGTCGGTCTGTGCTGCAGTGCTCTGGATCTCTGAGTGGTCGTCTTGCATTGCTCAGGTGCAGAGACAGGACTAAAGATATCCAATAACTCAACCAGAGAAAAGTCCAACCTGAAAAAAAAGTAAAAACTTGTTGGTTTTTTTTTTTTTTTATTGCTTTGATTTCATTTAGGCTTCTTTTTGTTTTTCCTCTCCACAGCTTGTTTCAAAGGTTGAATTGACAAAGGCTATATTTACGATACAGAACAGAGTGGAGCCCTGTAGAGAGGCAAAGCTTTAAATGAGCTTTCGATTGTGGTTTCATTGTAGCAGAGGAATGCACACAGAAAGCCTGCCAGTTACATTATGTGCCCTCAAAGTTAAGCAGAAACAGTGCAAGCTAAGAGACCAGCATCACAAACACACACAAGGCTACAAAGCAACGTCTACTTAGAGCTAAAACACTTGGATGAGATTTTTGCTTTCATATGCTCTGTGTTAACAACTGAAAGGTGAATGACAAATATTTTCATACAAGTGTTAACAAATCTTTCTTGGTGAAGTGCCTACTGAACCCTAACAAGCAGCGTTAACAAGTTGAAACCACTGGGGCGTCCCAGCAGAAAAACACAGTTTTCTTGCAGGTGTGAGAGAACAAGGGGGAAGAGAACCCAGTGCCTTCTCCCCTGGAATAGAAATGAGGGGAATGTGCACTGAAATAAATAAACCAAAACAGGGGAGATTAAGCTAATAGAGATTCAATCCCTCAGTCTGGCTGGTTTGATAAATTATTCAGTGTATACACAGTCGAACGACGGCCATTCCAGATACAAAACATGAATTCTTTAAAGCACGCTCGACTGATGTTGCTAACATAATTCTCTGCTCGTTTAAAGCTGCATCGATTTGCATCGCGCGGCTCTGCACACAGCTCTCCCAGGTAAGGGCGATCCTTGGGATGTACTTGTTGATATGCGTGTGGGTGGTCAGCACACAGACACAGTGGTGGAACTTCCAATCAGGGCGCATTTATGTTCCTCAACACGTAACTATGGACCTTGATATGCCATGTTTTCAAACTAACTTCAGGCTTCACATGTCAATAGCCGAAAAGGCTTTAAAGGGCTGTATTTTGCTTTAGCAACGTGTATTCATGTATCTACATTTGAGCAAAAGGATTTGATGAAAAAAAAACAAGAAAAGAAGCTCAACTAAGTAACTCTGTCTTCCTCATTTGGTCTCCTGCCTGTCAACAGCAAAGGAGAAAAGAGGAGAGAGAAAGAGTCAGAGCGTGTGTGTGTGTGTGTGTGTGTGTGTGTGTGTGTGTGTGTGTGTGTGTGTGTGTGTGTGTGTGTGTGTGT
>JAVDPK010002429.1:690129-715762 GCA_034780415.1 Cichlasoma orientale
GTGTGTGTGTGTGTGTGTGTGTGTGTGTGTGTGTGTGTGTGTGTGTGTGTGTGTCTGCTTGTAAGAGAGAGTCTGGAAATGAGTGCTGCTTTGTGGATAGAGATGGAGGCAGAGAGGGAATGTGGGGGAGGGACTTTGGCTGGGTTGCTTCACTCGAAATGTGAGAATTTGCATTTTTATTTGTTGATTTATTTAACGGACAGGGCTCTCAAACAGCCATCCATCAACAAACGACATGTTGGTAATGAATAATGCATCACTTACCGGCGGTCACAATCTATAACAAGGGTAGTGCGGGGGGTAGGGGGTACAGTTTGGGCAGCAGTAGGGGGAATGGCAGTGGGTGGGGTGAGGGAGGGTTGGTGGCACAGAGATTGCATGAGGGCTAAAGAAGAATGCCAATAGATTTTCAGAGGGGGTATACAGTGCAACAAAGAACTTCATTTCTTGGCTCCAGTTCGCATGAAGTAAAGTTGTGAATTGAACTGCTAGATATTTATATCTCCCAAGGGAGTCCTGGCAAAATCTATTTTACTGTGTGCCTACAGATAAAATGCATGGACAGCAGTAGCAGCAGCACAAGTTTCTGTCACTGTTTAAAAAAAGGGGAAAAAAAAAAAAAGGCTTTGGGCCTGAAATGTCGGGTCATTTTGAGAGCATCTGGAGACGGTGCACTGCCAGCATGAAGCATTTAGTACTTTTGTGGCGGTCACTATAACAATAAAAACACTTAGGAAATGTAACAGAAAGAGAACTTGGACAATATTTCACCTTGATTTAAAAATGTGCTATAATGAATGCTATGAAACACTAGATGTGTACTGCTCTGTTTTCTGGTACTTTTTAAATGCTTCGAGCTCATATACGAGGGAATCTTTTGAGTACAATAAAAAAATAAAAAAAAATACTGGACTTCATTCTCCCAATTTAACAGTTGTGTGCGTCTCTTTTCTAGCGCCGTAAGGCCAGATAAAATTTTCAGAAAACTTCTCCAGCATACGCGACTCACCACCTCCTTCCCACTCATAACTTTCACTGCTTGTTTGGCTTCTCTCTTTCATTAAAGATAGCCGTCTCGCCCCGGCGCCTCTTTTCATTTGCAGTCCAAACAGTAAGATAAAAAACCTATAATGGCCACTGCGTATATCCCGCATGTCAATTTCCCAGCCAATCAATAGCAGGCGGGCAATGGCAGGAAGGATGAAGATGAGATGGGCGGGGTGCGCTGGAACTGTCTCATTACTAACTAGCACAGGATTCATGAAAGGATTAAGAAGGTCACTTAATGTTAACCCCAGTTTGGTTGTGAAATTTGCACATCACGATTGAATTGGTTAAGATTAGACGATCACAAGGGGCATGCTGTTGCCAAGCGAAGGACAAAGCTTCAGGTAACATGGGAAATCTTGCAGCAACAGAGGGGTTTTTGTTGTTTTTTTTTAACAAAAGGAAGGCTTCTTATCTAGCTAAACTAGGAGATACAGTGTAGGTTTGGAAACTTTGCTCCAGACTGACAGCAGATTTTCATCTCAAATGTTATTGAAATAATAGAAGAAGGATTTCACAGTGATCACAAGCCATTCTTTCTCTAAACAAACCTAAAATATCAAAACTTGATGTGGTTTTTCTCATGATTTGCTGATATAGCTAGAAAAACAACCCGGCCATTGACGATTTCTCCTTCATTTTTTTCCCCCCGACAGAAAAATAAATATTTTTGAAAACTAGCACCAAACTACACATTGCTGCTCTGCTAAAGTCAAGCCGCTTTGACAGGTTTCTGATGAGCTGAGAGCAACAACATATTGCCTTTCACTTCATTCACTGAAATCTTTTACAACTATTTTTATGCTCTATATTTTGAACACCAGCTCAAGAAAAGGCATATGTCTAATACAAATCAGTGGATTACCAAAGGATTATAAATATCTGAAAAGATGCACATGAAAAAACATGTTGCAGGAAAACCACAAAAGGCATCTGAGAGACAGACTTCCTCATTACTGGCAGCAAAAAAAAAGACACTGTGTATCTAAGAGTAGAACAATTTTAATAGGCTTTGGAGGTGAAAATGAATGGTAATAAGATCTGATACTCCGGATCCCCTGCCGGAATTAATGGGCATCTGCTAGAGCTCACAGTTCAACTTGGACCAGGCGCTGCTTTATTTAAGAGTTAATCATCAGAAGTTGGAAACTTTGAGCTGTTTTGAAGAACTATCCTTCAAAACAAGGAGGGGGAAGCTGTCGTACAGCTACTGTATCTGCTATCTACCGGTGCATTTACAAAAAGGAAACCTGACATTATAGCAAAGAATTGCTCCAGGGTGGGAATAATAATGGTTTTAAATAAAAGGTCTGCAGAAACACAAATTGTTTTTTATCATCTGATATTTTTTGCATTTAATTCAACTGCAGCCAAGAAGCCCACGCACACGGGCAGCGGGTGCACAGTGCGCACACACCAAGACAACACACAGTCAGGTTAATTACTATTCCATGTAAAGAGTTCTTTGCATCTTCAGGAAATGCTTGCACTCAGTGATTCATCCCTGTCCTTAAACCCCCTCTCCCTTCTTACAACTTTCTTACCATTTCCACTACTATCCATCTGAACCTGCTCTAACTTTCCTCACATCCCATTTTTCACTTTATCCAATGCTCTCACCCTCAAACACACTTTTAACATCTCTCCCTCACTTCTGCTTTCTCCGTCCCATTTCTGTGGCTGAGAGAGAAGGGAGGGCAGTGTGTGCATCCAGAAGTCTGTTCAATTACACCTGCTGCAGGATCCCTGCTAGGCCGACTAATGGAACGCAGCATGTCTCCTGACAGGCCGGCCGCAGCACTAGCTAGCCCAGTAAAAAGCTTCAATTAGCTTCTCACAGCTCGAAAAGTTAGCTAGACTAAGAAAAGTCATCATTTAGCCACAAACACTGCAGCAACAGCAAGCCCAGGAAAAACATCAAGACTCAAATTTTAATACTTGTATTTTATATCTGCTGTAATCTTTTTGTTGAAAACAAGAGGAAAAGGCACTCGCTGTCACTGGCTACTGATAAAAGACTGCAATTTATCTCCCCAGTTTCCTAAGCTGCTATTTTTTTCTTCATCTTGAATTTCTTTTGGAAGAGAAGCCTGAGGATGATCAGTTCAGAATTTCAGACAAGAACAGATTAACTGATTTTTTTTTTTTTTTTACTTCTAACATCATTCAGATGCATGACTGTGTTGTTTTTTCATAGCTGTTCAATCAGAAATCTGCGCTTTTACCTAGCACAGAATTCAACATGACCAGTGGTCTGATGGCCAAGGGACAGCCCCTAGCCTGTCCCAGTGAAGGCTTTTCTAATAATACTCCAATGTACTCTCACCTATAAGTAGTTTTTTTCTTAAAGTCTGTATTTTTACATTAACATACCAATAAAAGTCCCTCATCCCACTGCCTGTTCAGATAGATTAAATATGAAGAAAAGCAACCTTTCAGCTGCTCCAATGCACCACTGGTGCATTTTACACAGCTGCAGCACAAATGAATTAAGAAGTAGTTCAAATGAAAGCTGTCTGTATGCAGATGAACTGATTAGTTTGCCACAATCTTTAAATCTGGCTGATTTCTTGTAATGTTTGCAGCAGGTGGACAGCAGCCACCCCAACTCTCTCTTTCTAGCACCAATACCTATATCATGGGTGAGTTTAAGTCAAGGGGGAACCGCATTTACTCAACTAGATTTATTTCAAAGGTTTAGCTACTAAATATTTCTCTGATGTAGATTTATAAAATAAAATATAATACTTTTGGTATTACTAAATTATGAGATATTCTTGAAGTGATTAAATTATCTTTTGGGCAAGTAAAACTTCTATACTAAGAGTCAGTAACGGTCTGATCTACTAGCCCAGAGGCCCAGTGGGGAAAAAAATGTTGCGATGGACACTGTAACGCTTAGGCTCTAATGAATTTAACCACACATACTGTTGTTCTGAGAACCACTGTAACTAGATTATCCAATATAACTGCTAAACATTGACAAAAATTATAAACATTAAACAACACTTATAAAATAGGTTAATAGGTTAAAGATTGGAACTATTACAATAAATGTTTATTCAATTGTTTACTGATGTGTGTTACCTGGCATCTGGGGTCTTTGGGATTACAGATACTGAGGTGGGCTTACTCAGGCCTGCAGTTGACTTTGCTGGAGATGTGGCCATGTCTCTTGTTGACTGTTTTAAATGTTCTGATGTTAAGAAGAAAAAAAAGATTTTTTATTACACACTTTTAACAAGGTATTTTAGCTGTACACAAAAGTACTAAAATAAAATATGTCAAGTGTGTATTTTGAGCTGAAATGTTCCCCTGTGTGTACTCCAGAAAGCACATCACTGATTAATTGAAAATAAGAGCTTACCACTGCCATTGTTCAGAGGATCAGGTACAGTTTGTGAATGTTTTTCATGCAAGCTCTGTCCTGCAGGATGTACCTCCGCATCTTCACTCACACTGTAAACAACAGACAAATGCACTAATGTGTCTGGGTGATGTCCAACATTCATATATGACATATGAGACAAAATCTGCCATACCTGGAGGGTAACTCTTGGTGGGAAGGATTCTGCTCTTCTGTACCTCCATTCCTAGTATTCGAGCTGCTGAGCTCAGCTTGAAAAGCTTGTTGAAACCTAACAAAGATATCCCAAGTTCAGACACTCAACAATGGAAGTACAGAGGACAATATCAAAAAGGAAAAGACCACAGATTGGAGCATGCATGTCTGCAAAATAACCACTATCAACCCATGCAGATATTGTTCTACCTCTTGTAATCAAGATGTGACTGCCGTAGTTGCTGATTCTGTCTCTGGAGTCTTTCCTCCTGCTCAGCCAGCCGTGCATGCAGCCTCTCTCTCTCCATCTCTAACTGCATCTTCTGCAGCAGCAGCTGGTGCTTCTTCTCCTCCCAGTCCTCCTGACCCAGCAGAGGCCTGGTCAAAGCTTCCTTGGCCTCAGAGTTCATGATATTCCCACTATGGAGCCTGTGTGCAAATACATGTTGCATGCCTTTTCATTCGTGTCTTGCCAATGTTTTAAATTTGACAAAAAAAAAAAAAAGGAATGCTATTATGTGGAATAATAGACCGTGACTGTATACTGTACCTTTTACACTCATCTTGGTTAAAGGTATCACGAAGGCCAGTGACTAGACGAGAGCCACTGTGATTTCTTTGTTGCTGTGTTCCATAGACAGTGTCATGGTCACTGCATTCACAACGATCACATCTGTGGCATGAGTGTGCGCCACTGCACTCCATTTTCTGACCATTATGCTGTTCGACTGGCCCATCAGTTGGACCAGCAGTGTTCCTACAGGTCTGTACTGTTCCTCTTCTTCTATCACCATTCCTGCATGCTTGAGGTTGTGGTGCGCCAGTAGCAGCATGGCTGAGGTATGAGCCATCAAAGAGCGAGCTATTAGCTCTGCTTGTAGACGTCCTACTGGGGAGTTCCTCACTACTATGCACCTGGACATAGAACAAAGAGGACAATTAATGCATTTTGGCCCATTAAGAAAGCCTCTGAAAAACTGATGGGAGTTTTCCAGCCAAAACATTCGACTGCTCCATAAAACTTTAATTTAGAGCTGGCTGCAAAGCTGAAATTTACCAATACGGAATTAGGACTCGCTTAGCAACCTAATTTGCTCACGTTACTATGTGCCGTAAAAGCTCCCCATTTGCTTGCAAGAGCAGTTTCACAAGAGCTCACATTTCACTTGCACTCTATGTGAGTTGCTGCAACCCAAGGCATCATTTTTGGTCTATTTCCTTCCATTTTGTGCACATAGTTACTGTGGCGGCGTACTGAGCTAAAAGATGCCAAAGAATAGTTCATATAAAAGGTTGTAGGTGAGCACATCCCGTGTAGACATCGATGATGATAATGATAATGACAATGGTGACAATGATGTACTAAAGTGGTGCTTTCACTATGGACCTTGTATAGCTATGGCATAAAGGGTTTGACCAGGGTTTATAGTAGCACCGACTCAAATCATCCTTTTAAAATTGTAAAATTAACTAGACAATTTTCAACTAAACATAAGTGGCAGGTAAGCCAAGATCGGGACATAATGGGATAAACATAAGGAGGAAAACCCATTTTATAGTAGACTGAGAAAGAGACTGTGACTAATTTGCTGAGGGTCAGAGAGCAGGCAAACACACATTATTCAGAGCCACTGCGGACAATGAGGTTGGCCAAGTCATCTATTCATACAGAGGCTGTAGCCAGAGAGGCGTCTTCGCCTTTAAAGTGTCACCTTGAGAGAGTTTTTACTAGGTTGTAGTCATATTGAGCTAGTGACTGAAGTGGACTATAGTGATTTGTTATAAATTATTATGGCACTTGGCCATGGGAGAATGTGCTTGCATGTGTTTCCACTGGAATTTTTTGTATGTGACTGATGGCAAACAGGGCTATTTGCTGAATGTGGCTCCCATAGGAGAACAGCAGTCATTTTATTGTGCATTTTCCACTGCATGTACACTAGAAACAAAATAGGGATTGTGTGTACATATAACCTATAACACACACACACACATAACTATTTTATCCCATATCTTACCTTGCTGTGACTTGATGTCTGGCTGAGCTGAGCAATGGACTGATTGAGCTTCGCCTGTTGCTGAGAAATGTATTGTTGGTAGAGCCCAAGCAGCTCCTGGCACTCTTTGTATTGCTGCTGCAGACCTGGAGGGCCAAGGGTTAAGTAACTAACAAAGTAAAACAACAGCTAAACTGAAACAAAAGAAACCCCTAGAGTAAAGCATAACCTCCATCTCAGATTTAGCTGAGAAAGAGTGTACTGTGGGTTCCATGAAATTGTGTGACTGAAAGAAATGCAGGCTTAAATATTTTAGTCAAATAGGAAATAGTTTTCATTTTTTTATTCAAATAAATAAATAAATAAATCTTACACCTTTATAAATTCCTAACGTGGAACCAGTGTGTAGCTCTTTTAAAAAAGGTACATTTGTGCTGAGAAGGAGTTTTGGTAAAGAAAAGTTTCTCCTGTGCAACTTAGAAGATGCTGGACTGAGATCGACAATCTGAATTAAAACCTTGTTTCTGCAATCAATTACACATTGGACCAGAAAAGTAGAGAAAAGGCGAAGCTGAAAAAAAGAGACAGGGAAGAGTCCAGCAAAATCAAAGTTGTTGTTGTGGCACAGAGCTTTCACCATCTGGGCAGGGCCAAGCTGTTTTGAGCTGAGCTGGGCAGTGCCACGCCAGGCTATCTGCCAGACAGAGAGCTGGCAGCCACAAGAAAACTAATCTGGAGCGGGACTACTGCTGCGCCTCAGGAGCCCCACTAATGACAGTGGCAGCACCACACCACACCAGCACATACAAAGATAATGAGGATGAGAATGGAGAGACTGCACACAGACATACTCGCACACATTCAATAATCATTGTCAATCTGACTCTCTGGTACAAACATAAAAACAGCAAGACATGAGAGCACAAATTCCCCACCTGTACTGTAAACAGCCCGCACACAAACACTACAATAAAGCAAGTAGTACACACACTCCCACCCAAGCTGACCATAAAGTGTGTTCCTCTAGGCCATATCTTTTTATGATGGTGCCCCTGCTCCCCCAGCTGATGAGTTTCTCAGCATCCATTTGGAAAAGAAACCCTCATTTTAAGAGAAAATCAAAGTTCAAAGTAGAGTCTTATTGAAGGAATAGTTGGCAGAACACTCCATAAGAAAACACTTTGGTTGTTAGAAGACTTCAATCAGGCTGTGGAAATGAGACACAGGGAAAGAGAAGAGAGCGGTGACGACTTTGAATTGAGGACCAGACACCAGACAAAAGCAATGCAGCAGCTTCCATAAACACTAGAAAAATGTGTGGAAATGTTTTGATTGAACCCTCCGTCTAACTAGGGCTCTTCTACCGCTTCACTGATGTCCATGGACGCAGTTCTGTACACAAAACTTAAGGACATCACAAGGACATCACATCATGTAAACCTGAGCTGAGAGATCTATTTATGCAGCATGAATAAAGGTCCTAAAAGGGGAGATAGTGAACATGGTTATATGACTACGCCTTACTGCAATACAAGATAGCGTGTGTTATGTTCAGGTAAAAAAAAAAAAAGAAGAAGAAAGAAATGCATATTTTACAACAATAAAACACAATTTCCACTTTATGTCAGCATACAAAGCAAGAACCACACACTATCCAAAACACACAAGTAAAGTCCATCTGTGCTGAACACCCAAGTAGGCTGCAGCATCATATCATCCTAGTGCATAGATGAACATAACATGTGTTAATGTGCTAATGTGCTGACAGGGTAATGCAGTCCCTGGATAGCAAGTGCTAGGTAATCTGAACCGAGTGGCGCAACACTGATAAGATTCCACCTCTCAGCCCGTCGCAACACTAAACATGTTTCCTCTACAGCCTTGGACATCAGCCAATGGGGACCAAGCTCA
This sequence comes from Cichlasoma orientale, assembly GCA_034780415.1. Classification (NCBI taxonomy): domain Eukaryota; kingdom Metazoa; phylum Chordata; class Actinopteri; order Cichliformes; family Cichlidae; genus Cichlasoma; species Cichlasoma orientale. The sequence goes on from JAVDPK010002429.1 coordinate 698,647, forward strand.
CAGCAAGCCCCTAGTTTACATCAGAGCTGGAAAGTGCCAACAATGACTTACTCCTCCCCCCTGCTCCAAAAATACTCAGAATCAAGGGCTTGGGTTGAAGAGGCTTCAGACGGGGCCTGTCAAAATGATTCACTTCCCTGTCAGGCCGAGGCTCAAATGAAATAATGAAATCCACTTCAAGGTGGAACAAATTTGCACAGGAGGGGGGAATATTTTAAAACCTGCTTTAGCACACTGTGCCAAACAGATTGAGCCTGAGCTGGAATGTGAGAGGTACGGGGGCGGAGACCGATGTGTGAATATGTGTGAAAGTATGAATGTGTGTAAGGAAGAAATGGCGGGGAATTAATAGAAGGAGACGGTTTACATTACTGCTTCAATACTGCTGAATCTGAAAAAGAGACATGAATGCCAAATCTCACAATATACCAATAAATAACTCCACACATCATCATACAATTATTTTAGACAATGTCTCTAAATTTCCAAGAGTGAAAGATAAGAAAAAACATTCTCAGACTCATTGATCAGAACTCTAAAGTAATACCAGCTCTGAGGCACAGAACCATGACCTGGGATCTGTACAAACTGCCTTGTGTCTATGGAATCTGTCAACTGACGCACCTGCCAAAGCCCAAAACACACAAGGTCAAAAAACAACTTTCACAGTATCCGATTTTGATTATTTTTGCAATATGTAATTTATTAAGCATTATTTATTCCACATTAAGCCTACAATTGGTTCAGTTCAAAGTTATTATACTCAAAAGTAGTATGCTTGCCATATAATTTACACAAAGAACAAGCTCTAGTCGCAAACGACAGCAGCTTTATGTCTTTCTAGATCTTCTTCAAGGATGCAGACTTTACTATTATGCCCCGCAGAAAGAACAGCTCACAAAAAAAAAAGGAAAAAAATCGGTTCAAATGTAAAGCCGTAACATTTACCCATTGGTAGGTAGTAATTCACTGAAAAGGACCACTACACTGACTCCAAGAATAAAAGGTTAGTTACACAACATCAAGACCAGGTCATCACAACGCCTGCAACATTGGGTTTAATCATTTTTAATTTATCCAAAAGCAAGCGTCTGATGTATGCTTATCACAAAAAGCACACTTGATAAAATTAGATTTCTGCATTGTAAATGTCACACATCCAAAACCTTTAAGGGCAAAAATGGATTTAGCATTCCTGTGATACAGGAATACAGTGGATTCCTCTATCACATGTCATTTCAATGGCACGTAGCAGAACTCTCTCCATGGCCTCAGGATTCCCTCCAATTGTTTCAGCTCAATAAGTGGCATTAGATGTAGCACCTGCTGTGCCTTGTTCTGGATACAGAAAGTAGAACAGTATACCATGTTAGTAACGCCACCTTGACTCTTGCTCGTGCCAACATGCCCTGAAGTAAAAGGCATCCTTTCTATCTGAAACACAAATTCAGTCCTGTGTGCCAGTCAGCTCCAAATGTCAGCTGAACATCCCAAATATCAAGGGTACTGTTCCTTCTCATCCTAGTTGGCTTGGGGCTAAGGTATAGTCCTACATTCTTTATACCCCTGACAACCCTGAATCTTGGTGAGATAAGATAAGCTGAGGCGTAATGGAATTAGACTTGACAAGACTCTCATTCAGTGTGTTTGCCTTTGGTGTCTCCTTAACCTTTCGGAGAAGTGCCGAAACCTTCTGCCTGAGAAGAGCCTTCGTGACTCTTGCACACACTTTAAAAGACTACGTTCTCCCCCCTGAGGTGCTTGGATCCAAACACTTTTTCCTCTCAAATACCTTTTTAATGGAGTTTAGAAGTTTGGTGTAAATGCCAAGTCTCCAAGCCAAAGTGCCTTTAATTGAGTTGTGCTTTCCTAATTTTCCCCGCCGCCGTTGCCAATCGTGCAATTTACCAGGCGGGTCAATTACTCTTCATATTTCGCAGTGTTTTTAACCTAAATTGACTGCTGGCCATACTCTAGTTTGACCTGAGCAGAATTGTTATGAAGACAGTAGATTGGGTTGTAGCATTACAACTCTAGCAACGTTAGACATGTTAGACAATCAAGAATCAGCTGGTGACCCACCCGATCTCATTTTCTACAGGAGAAACTGAGAGATATTCTCTAACACTGAATAGTACGGGAGGGTGACAAAAACACATGGTAAAAAGCAAATACTGTGGTCTTCTCTGTAAATATGAAAATTCATCTTTGGATGATAAGATGATTTAGATGGTTTAGGGAACGGCTCCAACCATGAAATTGATTCTGTACACAACAGCAGATAAGCTACAAGCACTTGCAAAAGACAACTCCAGCAGACATCAAGTAATATAAATTCATCTGCTCTACTTCTCTGCCTTTTGTATCAGATTGAAGGGTCTTGCCCAAAGACTGTAAGTAGCCTCGCCTGAGACAACACTGCCCCCTGCAGACTATCTTTTAGAACAGCACATACAAAGGTGGAATCATACAGTAATTTGCCACAATGTGCCACAAGGTGTTCGCTTTGTCAAATTTCTTCCATCTATACATACATTTTCTTCCGCTTATGCTTTCAGGGTCGCGGGGGAGGGCTGGAGCCTATCCCAGCTGTTATAGGGCAAGAGGCAGGGTTAACCCTGAACATGTCACCAGCCTGTTACAGGGCTAACACAGAGAGACAGACAACCATTCACACTCATATTCACAGCTATGGGCAATTTAGAATCACCAATAAACCTAACTCCACTAACTGCACGTCTTTGGACTGTGGGAGGAAACCGCAGTAACGGGGAAAACCCATGCAAACACAGAAAGAACATGCAAACTCCACACAGAAAGGTCCAGGCCAGATTCAAACCCAGGACCTTCTTGCTGTGAGGCAGCAATGTTAACCACCGCGCCACCGTGCTCCCCTGTGAAACTTATTTTCTTAAATATTTTTTTAAAAATTTAACTCAGCTGTAGCACAATAATTCCTTCTTGGCCTTTTCAACAGCATTATTATGTGATGACACATATTCCAAAGAGTTCAAACATCATTAAATAAAGGCAAGTTGTCTGATGAATATTCAAACAGATCTAGATTAGATGATCTGCTTTCATTCATTGTGAAACATAAGCTGATGCAGCTGTTTGCAACAGCACAACAACAGTCCTATCGTTCCACTTTAAAAAAAAGTCACCTCAAATAACCCGCTGGAAAAAAGCAGTCTAACTCACTGCAGCGTTTTTTTTATTTTGAAAGGATACTTTCCCTTTCCTGTTCTATGATCAGGTTCTGTTGCTCTAGCTGCTGAATCTTGTGTTCAAAACTTCCCTGTTCGTCTTTCAGACGCTGCACCGACTCTTCTTTCTCCTCGCTCACTCTGGAGAACAAGGGGGGAAAAAAACAGAGGCAAAATATATTATAGATTCCGAAAGGATGAAAGATACAGGAGCAAAAAATAACTATTTTAATTTCTGTCAAAATAATTGTTTCATTCCTAAAATATTGTCTTGTTGAATACCTAGCTAGTTCTTCAATGAGGTTTGCAATTCGTCGCTTATCTTCAGGACAAAGGTCTTTCAAACAGATCTCACTCTTAGCTTTGCTGATTTCAGAAATTACCTGTGAGAATATGAGAGTAACAGTTAAGAATACAGATTCATTAATAAACAGTAGTACTACTGTTTATATACACTCACATTATATACACTCACAGGCCACTTAATTAGGCACACCTGTTCAACTGCTTGTTAATGCAAATATGCAATCAGCCAATCACATCACAGCAACTCAGTGCATTTAGGCATGAAGACACGATCAAGAGGAATTGCTGAAGGTGATTTAAGTGACTTTGAAAGACATGACTGTTGGTGCCAGACGGGCTGGTCTGAGTATTTCAGAATCTGCTGATCTACTGGGATTTTCAAACACAAACATCTCAATCATCTCTGATGAATGTTTTCAGCACCTTGTTGAATCTGTGCCATGAAAAAGTAAGGCAGTTTTGAAGGCAAAATGGTGTTCAACCCAGTACTAGCAAGGTGTTACTAATGAAGTGGCTGGTGAGTTTATTTCCGTTGTCAGTAAGACTATGAATGAACTATATTAACACAAACATTACATTGCATTAGCTATTTCCATTTAATCAAAAATTTCAACCCAATGAGGGAAAAGTGGGGGAAAAAGAAATCTGGTATACCTGTGAGACAGGGAGGAAAGTATCTGAGGAGTAGGTTTGAGGTGTCACCACAGCAGCATTATGGTGGACAGATACTTTTTCCTTAGTATAAGCCCCTGAGTGATCACTTTGTAAGTGGTTCTGCTTTTTGGCTTCTGTCCTTTGTGTGGTCTGTTTTTTGCAGTCAGAAGTACCCTTCATTCCCATCTTGTTGCCTCTTTTCTTTGATGCCCTGCTGCTGGATGGTCTCAGGTTAAAAGGGGCCTGAGTCTTCCCCTCTCCGTCCACCCCTGTGGCAGTGTAGAGGGAAACACGTCAAGGACAAGAAGAGGATGCTATCTGATATACGATACATGCAAGTCATAGAGTTTTCAGAAATTGCTCATCACTGGACTCACCAGGAATAAACACCAAAGGCTGTTCATCATCTGACACTGTGAGGGTGACAAACAATAACAGGATGGCGGCACTTAAATTAACATGCAAATGAAAAGGCTGCAGATGGCTTTTACTTTACTTTTACTGATCTAACAGGCCTGACTGATAGTAACAGGAAGCATGAATACCGTTACCTCTAAACTTAAGGTGAATAATAAACTATCCAGTTTAAGTCAACTTATCTTGAAATAAGTGCTAAGTTAAGCAATCGTTGATTAGCTACAAGCTGTCTCACTTCCTCAGAGAAAACAACTTTCCAGAAAAAAAGTAACACTGTAACGCTCCTTCGGAAACTTTTACAGCTTACTAAACGATTTATACAACTGTGAAGCGGCGGATAAAGTTAATGTAGTTCAGTAAAAGTTAATATACCGCTATTCATCCAATATATCCCCGAATTTTCACTTCTTTCCGCTGCAGCCGCCATGTTGAATCAACCGCCACCACTCCCAGGGAGCCAAGCGTTGCTAAGGAATAGATGTCCCGCCTTTCTCTTACAACTGGATATCTGATTGGTTACGTTGTAGAGCAGTGGCTTTCTATTGGCCTAAATGTGTGTCCTTTTTGCGTCACTTCTCCTTTCGTGTGCGTCTGCAGCTGAGCTATTTGGAGCAAGGTGAAGGATGCGCTTCGGAGGTCTGCAAAGGATGCAACCCGGCTTTTGTTCACATTTATGATCGAAATCATCCAAATGGACGAAACAAAGGAGAGCTTAGCGTTCAAGGTTGCTGAGAGGCTGACTCTTGGAATCACTCGAATACTCGGTGCGTATTATGGTGTTTGCATTGAAACGAGCGCGTTAGCTAGCAAATAGATTTTAATATGTCATGAACTTGTCCTTGTTGGGGCAGAGAACATGCCTGGTGTGGTGGATGTGCGTTTCGCAGAGAGAGAGCCTGCCGAGAAGAGGAGTTTGCTATCATGGGAGCAGGTGAAAAAAAAAAAGATACAAGGATTTTCATATGGCATCATACTGTTGTCATGCGTTATGCGTGCTTTTGTGTTTATTTTCCAGAAAAACACGTGTATTTTACCAGAGGACCTGCGAGATTTCTATCTGACAACTGATGGCTTTACACTGACGTGGAGCGTTAAATTAGACAGTAGGTTTCCTCGTGTGGTCAGTCTGCAGTCACAGTCCCAAAGAAAAGTCTGTTTTTATTATTACAAATGTATTGTTATTATAGTAACACTGTTAATAAAAATGGCACTGGAACTTCTCTGCTCCTCTTGGCACACAGCCCTAAACTGTGTGGATGTGCTTGTCTTTCAGGTGAGTGTGTTCCCTTGGGTTGCATGATGATTAATAGTGTGGCCAGACTGTGCCCGCTGCTCCAACCCGTATCACTTTTCTCTCTGCCCAACGCGCCCTCACTCGCTGACCTAGACTGGGAGGAGAGCAGCACAGAAAGTGGTAAAATTCACCTGCTGGATCCTCATGTGGGATCCTCAATTACAACATGTCAGGTTCAATTATGTTTGTTTACAGTACGTGTGCTCAGTTGTGCAGAAAGCAGGCTAATGAATGAGCTCTTGATTGGACCGTAAATATTTATTCAAGATTCATTAATGCTATCTGTCAGGGTCGCCGCATGTTCCCGCTGCTCCTCATTTTGACTCCCGGAGCCGCATCTTCGAGCTGGATTCCTGTGGTGGGAATGGCAAAGTGTGCCTAGTCTACAAAAACTGCACTCCAGGTGCTCTATTTGCATATTGTATCTCTCAGAAATTTAAGTTCTATTAAAAAAAAACTAAATATATTTAACATCAAAAAACATTTTTGCATCCTTAAGCTATTGTCCTTGCTATTTTCCAGGCGTGGTTGCTCAGAAGAGTGAAATATGGTTCCTCGACCGCTCTCTGTGCTGGCATTTTCTGACCACAACCTTCACCTCTTACTACCGACTGATGATAACCCACCTGGGTCTGCCTGAGTGGCAGTATCTTTTCACCCCATATGGCCCCAGCCCTCAAGCTAAGGTAGCATAAGTGTCATATCAGTCTTTTGCAGACTATGTGCTGTGATGTAAATGGCATTTTTAATATTTAGCGATATTATTAACAACATGTGAAGTCATTGCACGTATATAAATAGATTTTATTCAGTGTGTTTCTTTTTCACTATGCTACAATACTGGCAGATTTAACACTGTTTTAAACAAAGCATAAATGGGTTTGATCACAAAATCTCAAACAGAAGAAATGTAGACTGGTCATTTACATGAATACACTCAGTGCCATATATTCCACAGAATGGATGTAGCATTGCTGGTATTAGTAGTATTAGTAGTATTTTGAAATCTCTTTTTCAGATTACTGACACATTTTGTAGTTTTTATATGTATTTTTGTCCACATACCTACATAGATTATGTAAAGTGATCTTTATCCTGATTCCCGCTGCAGCAGTGGGCATCCCTCTACCAGCCCCTGACTTTCAACTGTGAGCTCAGCTTGGCAGATCCTGCTGGGGATTTATATCTGAACAAGCTGGATCCTACCAAGGCTTTCAAAGGCAAAGCCAAGGCCCCAGCCCCCAAGAAGAAGCAGTCGACACAGTGCAGCTCAGGGGGTGCAGCAAAGGCCCAAGGCAATGCGGGAAGACAAAGTGGAGCAAAGCGGTGAGAAGGTGCCCATACGATAAAGACATTTCTGCTGAAGACACCTTCACTGTCAGTCTGACCAACATGTCTACACTTCTGCAATTCCCTCGTCAGCTGGCCTTGGTGCTGATTGACATGAACGCATGCTGTCATAGACTGAGCTGATCTGTAGCCAGGGTTTTTGCTGGCTAGACACAGTGGAAAGGTGATACGGACATAATACTAGGAATGCGGAAGACAAAAGTGTTTCTAAGCTTTATATGTTTGAGGATATGATGCCAGTATCCCCCAAACCTGGCTTAAATGGTTAAAAATAACACTTCCAATAAATGTAGGAAGACATGGAAAAACCTGAATTTTATCCACCTTTTCATGCTAAGTGTTGCCAGAGAAATTAGTCTTTGAATCAACAGCGAGTTGTATCAGTGTAGATTCAGTACTTACTCATCTAATGTAGTGTTCACTACTGACAGCTTATGGTTTAAAAAAAAAATCAAAGCGGCCAGATTTACAATTGTACCACTGCTGTAATCGAAACGGACACCATCAGTTTATAACTGCTGTTGTTTTCAATGGGTTTGAGTTGCTGCTCATTTATGAATGCATTATACAAGTATTATATGCAGCATGTAATATTGTACAGGAAGTTTGGGTAGATAACACATCTCTTTATGGGTGACTGTAAACCTTGAGGAAGCAAGAAGACTTAAAGTAATAACATGTCATTCACACCCTGTATGACTGTAACTACAGTTTGAAACTGATGATACTAACAAGGTTTGACAGGTTTAACAGGTTGCAATACCAGGTGCTAATGCAGACTATTGTATGGACTCTCCAGATGCTCTTGAGCTTCAGTATCAAACAAACGACTTAAGTATGTAGACAAGCCTAAAACATGACACGCTATGTTATAAAAGGACTATTTGTATCACTGTATCACTGCAGTGCCTCACGAATGCTGCTCTTTAATGTAAACTTCACAAATGAACACTGATCTCGTCCACAGTGGCATCTGCTCAGATTATTCATCATGAGCGAATGAATGTCAGACGTCTATTTTAGCATTTTCCATTCTAACAGAACGCTAATTTGGTAGTAGATGTGAATAGGTGTGAGTGGTTGTCTTTCTCCGTTTCACGGGATTTATACTTCTGTGTTAAATCTATGCCATAGGTACGTCATAACCGCAAACCCTTCTGAAACCCTACAACGTAACCTACGCCCTAACCTGACGTACACCTCCTTAGAAATGTAACTACACGTCGTGTCGAGGCAACCGGTAACGACTGTAATTGGTCCATTCAGTACCGTTGATTCCTCTTATGCATTTCCAACTACCTTTCTGTGGCTGGCACTGCATTTAAAACACCGGGTGTCAGCCACTGCCATAGCTTACATCGTAGACCCTACAAAGATTCACCGCAGAAGTCTAAATCTGTTTTAGCCCTGCTATAGACTGGCAGCCTACCCATCGTGTACCCCCACCCAGCCATAAAGTTGGTAAGCAGTTAAATAAATTGATGGATGGATGGCTCTTATATCATAAGTATAAAGCTCAGCAGACCCAATCTCACATCTATAATTCTGGTTCAAATACTTTTGGAGCAGTAGAAGACGCACACTGTTTGTCTTTAGGCTGCTGTGGAATGCTAAAAAGAAAAATGTCTGCATTTGGCTGTGCTGCTGTCCTCTCAAGCTGTGAGGAGTCATCTCCTACTGTGTGTTTGATTTTCAAAAAGATATATGATCTTTATTGCAGTGTATTGGGGCTGTTTGCTTTCCTTTGCATACCCTTAAGTTTTTCCACAGTCATGGAAGTGGCCCCCTGTTGACTGTTAAAGTGAATGATAATTGTGGTGTCGTCTAAGGTTACATCAGCTGCTATTGCAGTAATAAAAACAGAGCATGAGTGAGCGAGTGTGTTTTTGCTAATCTTTCATCTCTAAAATGACCCTATCTTTGTCTTAAACCTTTTTCTTTTATTGAAGCTTATAGTAGCTGGTATGGTGATTCAAAATGTGTAATGGTGTATATTTTATATGTATTGCTAACTCTAGTAAAATAACTTAAGTTGGGGCAATTAGCTTTCCCAAAGAGACCATAATTAGGGCCTACGTGTAACATCTACTGGTACTAATAGCAGTTGATAAAGGGATAAAAAATTAATATTGGTAAAGCCCTCCACAACAGTCTCAATTTCTCATTAATTCCCCACCCCTAACTTAAGTTGAAATTGTGTAAAACAGCGAGCATTTTAGATTTAAACATCCTTATTTGCAAATGTTCTTCTGTCTCCCATCTAACCAGTTAGTTTTGGTCTTTTTAACTCTTTATCATCATGAAATGTTTCACCTGCATACTAATGTCCACGCAGCTAGACAGCTGTTAACACAGTTAGGGTGTCACACGCATACATTTGCACAGGTGTTTGTCTCTTTTTCCAGAGGGGCAGCCTCTTCCACCATCGCTCCATCCTGTTCGGAGAGGTGTGAGTGATGCAGTTCCACGAAGCCCTTGTATAGCCCCGCTCCAAGTACTCCTCCAATGAGGGGAGCAACTAGAGGCACCCACCACCACCCATTTCCAGCCCTACACAGATAAAGCCAGAAAACCACAAAAAAAAACAAATGTTATTTCATATGTTTAATAATAATAAACTGTTTTTTTAATTATTATTCTTGACTTAACCCCTAATTAAAGTGAAAAAAACAAACAAAAGAAAACACTGTATCCTTCTAGTATACCTGAACACATCAGTTCCCCAGCCTGCCATGGCAGTGAAGACCCTGGGTGCTATGTCTCTGGTGGGGTTGATGGCATACCCACTGTTGCTGCCCAGAGAAATGCCAATGAGTAGCACCAGGAGACCTACTACTACAGGCTCGCTTTCTGCTGGGATCGGTTTGTTCTTCTGGTCGGATAGAGCCATGAGGCACAGTAGCAGCATCCCTGTGCCAAACACCTGCCCCGCACACACACACACACAGAGCACAAACAGTCCAGAAAGATAAGTGTGTGAAAAACAACACAACAAAGAAAAGAGATCTGATGACAGTGATTTGTAGCTATAATGCTTTAATTGACTTTCAAGGCTACCTGGTCAAAGAATCCAGCCATCAAAGAGAGGTATGGTGCAGGATAGGTGGCAAAGATACCAGCTGTGGCCTTCTCACCAGTCACAGTCAGGTTCCCTCCACAGTAGTCATGAATGGCTTCTGCGAATGTTTGAATGAGATAAATAGTGATCGTTGCATAACACCAAGAAATTGTTTTGTATTTGTATGAAAACAAGATAACTGCAGTAACAGTGCCCCCAGAGTTGTATGTATCGTCTTCTATGTTGTGTTTAAAATGCGTTTTCTTGGAAGTCTTTTGTTGGTTGCAACACATGAGGGTGTAGTACTGTACAGCATGGGGAAACCTGGTGGGCCTCTTCATAATATGTTCCAGATGTTTGTAGTGCAGGATAACATCAGAAAGTCTTTTAGGACCCTCATTCTTTTGTTTTATTTATCCTTTCAATGACTGCACATTCTTTCGAGCTGAATTAAATTGTCCCCACATGACTTCCTGAGACTTTTCTCCTTTGTTTTTCAACCTTAAAAGGGAAACCTCAGTGTGTTTTAACACAAACAGTTCCATTTCCTCACCATAGTAGACAGCATAAATTGTCCCTGCTGCCAGAAACGACCCCAATAGCTGTGCCAGAAGATACAGAGGTAGCATTTTCCACTTAAGGCGATGAAACACACACATTGTGAATGATACTGCTCCATTCATATGAGCCCCTGAAACAGCAAAAAATAAATAAAAAAATATATATATATAACAGCTCAATATTTGGAAAGTGTTTCGATATTTTTTTTGATGGAATCGTCTCTCATACCTGAGACCTTCCCTCCAACGTAAACCCCCATGGCAACAGCCAGTCCAAAACCCAGGTTGATGCTGAGGTAGTGTCCAAAAACTCCCTCGCCGGTCACTACCTGGGCCACAGACCCCAGGCCAAATGACTGGAGACAAAGAGGACCCATATACCCAAGATACAGTCAAATGATGGTTACATATGAGTAAATTAGAAGGCATACTTTCCAGGAAGCTTAGTTCACAATGTAAGAAATGTTCTAGGTAAATTATGATAGCTAGAAAAATGATTCTGTGAACAGCAGTTTATTACTGTAAAAAATATTACACTGTTGTGTTGTATTGAACATAAAACTTATAGCACTGTCACTGTCGTCCTTATCCTGTCACTTTAATCTAATAGTAATAGTTTATAGCTTTAAAATGTAAATCAAACTACTGTGAATGTTTGACTATAAAAACAAAATTCCTCATGCTGAGGGTTTTTTTTGTCTTTCTTGACATATTACAAGATATCAGCTTATCCCCTACTTCTTGCGTGACACAGTTACAGGAATCTTGCAGCATTCAGTGTTTCAGCCACCGCACTGAATGCTGCATTATTAATTGGGACACGGTGCTCCATTGCTGCTCGAACTTTAAGACAGTTCTCAGTTGCACAAACTCTGGAAACCACATCACACATTCACACCAATCGCAGTCTAAAAGCGGCATAACTGAGAAACGATCACAGCACTGCTCGAATAATGATTTGAACTTAAACATTTACATTCCTGTGGAGCTTTGTCCATTTGCCCATTTCTCCAGCATGGAACTTTTCAACAACCATATACGTAAACTAGCAAAAAGAGAAGAATTCTACTAGTGAATCTTTTTATTGTTATTATTTGTGTTTTAATTATGGCACTGCACAAATGTAAAAGACACCAAACTATTTTTTTTAACTCAGTGTTATCAGGGTAAAAAAAAAACTGCTGACACTGAAAAACTGTAGCCATTCACTCAGGAAACAGGAAACGTGTGGTTCCTCCAGCTAAAGTCACAAGTACTTAGTTTATGTCAGGATTCCTAATTACAAGCACAGTGATTCTTTTGTGCTCACGTACTCATGTTGATCATGTCTTGCCATCACTGCATGTATATGTTTCTTCTGGGCTTCTAAGCATCGAGCTTATTGTAACAGCTGACAGCTGACATGTGACTTCTGCAACCCTCTCCAGCTGGCGCAGTGCCTGACCATGCCTCCAGTAATACTAGCCCTTCTGGTTCATTCACTGGTACCAACCAATCCCCACCCACCAACCCTGCCACGTGACTGTAAAAAATTGCTTGTGTATTATCGGACTAGCATGACATTAATGATTAATAGCATATGGGTGATACAGATAAGCAATTATCTTGTAACAGAAAGAAGACTTGATAAATGAGAAGTGCAAATATCACCAGAGTCGTGGATTTAAGAAGCACTGACAGTTTGCAATTACATATTACAATAACTATTTGGAAGCACGTGGCACTTCAGAGGTCTTGTGTAATGCTGTATTCTTACCATCATGACATATGTGCTAAGACATTCAGCAAGTCCCACACGAATGAGTTCATTCTTTAGCCAAACTTTAGGTCGAGTTAGATTACCTCCCCTCCACTGAGAGACCCCTGCTTCTACTGGCTGCACCAAGTCCTTCATTTCTTCAGTAGTCCACAAACAAGTCGAAATATTTGCCTCCTAACCTCTAAAGTTCCCCTTTTTCTACTCACTTACTTAACTGTGTTTCTCAGTCTCTCTTTGTCACTCATATCTACTTGAAGTTGTCCACAATTTAAAGCCTTCAATGCACTCTCACCCACCTCCACCCCCTTGTTCTCTCTCCTCCTCCCGGATATGGACAGACATACAGTGACACACATCCTCTCACAGCTTTTCTTTATCTATCAGTCTGGGCAAATTAAAAAAAAAAAAAAAACTCTTTAAATATTTTTGTGAAGTACTTCATTTAGAAGTGAAACTCATTACAGGGCTACCTACTAAAATGCTGAATAAGATGTTTTTAATTCCTTCAATTTTTTTATATAATGATAATATATAATTGCCTTATTAGTGATCTGCAAGATGGCTTTTATAGCATCAGCAATTAGATTATTTTAAGTTACTATGCAGACTTTGTTTAATTGTTATATGTTGTTTTTTGCATGTTCTGTAAACCTTTAATTATATAAAATGCTCTTGCTTACATTACTGGACTGGGATCAAAACAAGTAAAAGTATTGATTAAAGCGAGGCCTCTACTCTGGGCCACAGTAGCATTACAAAGTCCATGTATGCTTATCCCTTCTAAATAAGTTTAAAAAAAAAAACCAACAACTTAAAAGTAAATTTTGATGGCTACAACTGCAGACGTTTGTAGGTAATAAAAGTTGATGAATACTCAGAAACACTTTCCAGCTTTTCAACTGCAGGAATCTAATGTTAGTGGATCCTGGTTACTTCAGTATAAACAGCAAATTTACTGATTTCAACTGTTTCTAATTCAGAATTTATCATGCCACATTTGACCTCTGACCTCACTTTGACATTTCACATCTGCCTCTCTTTCAACTTGACCCCGAAACGCATTATATCTTTAAAGAAGGTATTGCCAAGAGAACGAATGAGCTGCCTAGTTAGAAATATCCTGAGGTATAATATTATATGATCAGCTCAAGTTATTCATGTCCTGTTATTTACAAATCAGTACCTGTTATCCATTACCTACTCCTACATGTTTGTTCAATCAAAGTAAACATGTGTCATGTTACCCTTATCAAGAACAAAGAAAACAAAATTAATACAAAATGTGAAAAAATAGTCTCATCCTGATGTGGAACAACTTCATGTAACTAATATATGCTTGAATATGATTATAAAGTGTATCTTATTTACAATATGATATCATGGATATAATCTATCTCAGTTGGGAGAGTAAATATACACCTTTTTACATTTTGTTGTATAATATCATATTGAGCTAATGCACTAAATGTTTAAATAGGTCTCCTGATTTTTGTGTCTTTGTGTGTTTTGGATTTTTACCACACCAACACATCACACAGCTAAATTAATCTGGTCGGTAAGCCAGAGTCATTAATCGCTGCAGTAATCCCATTGTCGGCCAGTTGCTAGTTAAACCTTCAGGCTGTTTCTGAGACACAAACACTGGAAAGTACATGACTTCTGCAAAGCAATCAAAATCTAAACAAAACTTAACAGAACGCTGGTTACAACACTAATAATTTGAATTTAACATGAGCCTCTGATTGGTGAGTGCAATAATGTGTTTTTATTTTTCAGTGAATTATTGCAGAGAGTAATTTACTGAAATACAGAATGTGGCACAGAGGATTTCGGTCAGTCCCGAAACACAGGCAGTGACACTTGGGTGTTTGTCACAGTACCATTTATTGTGCTCCCCTTTTCTCACTTTACACTCGCTTTCAGTTTCTTGGCAGGCATCCGCCTCAGCTCACCTCAGTCCACCTCTACTCCTGCCAGCTACTGTGTAAAAAGACAAAAACACACAATCAATCCCATGCCAGGCAGCTGTGTGCTGCCTGTCCCCTGTCCCCCCCGGGACCTGCTCTCCCCTGCAGCCATGCCCCAAATCACTCCCCGCCACCACACAGAAAATTTTAATTATGCAAATAACATTACATTTGTTTTAAAGTTCAAATTAATTCATGTTAGAACTTAAACGCAACTTCCATTCCCTGTCGAACTTCATTAGATACCCTGGAATATCTGCTCAACCAATCACATTGCTGCAATTCAGTACATTTTGTCTATGTCAAGACGACCTGTTAAAGTTCAAACTGAGCATCAGAATGTGGATGACAGGTGATTTAAGTGACTTTGACCGTCACGTGGTTATTGGTGTCAGATGGGTTGGTCTGAGTATTTCAGAACCTGCTGATCTACTGGGGTTTTAACACACAACTATCTCTACGGTTTACAGAGAATGGTCTGAGGGGGGAAAAGGGAAATCTCCAGTGAGCAGCACTTCTCTGGGAGAAAATGCCTTGTCAATGCCAAAGATCAGAGGAGAACAGCCAGACTGCTTTGACTTGATGGGAAGGCAGCAATAACCTAAATAACTTGTCATTACCACGGTCTGCAGAAGAGCATCTCTGAACACACAACACGTCAAACCTTGAAGAAGGTGGGCTGCAGCACCAGAAGATCACACCGGGTGCCACTGCTGTCAGCTGAGAACAGGAAACTGAGTCTTCAGTTTACACAGGCCAACCAAAACAAGAGAAGACTGGAAAAATCTCAGAAATATTTGCAGCACCTTGTTGAATCTACACCACGAAGAATTAAAGCAGTTCAAAAAGGTAAATCCTTGAACTGGGTCCAACCCGCATCTACTAATGTGTACCTAGTGAAGTGGCTGGTATCGTTTAAATAAGTGTCAAAAGTTGGTAGTTTTTACATACACTACATTGCCAAAAGTATTCACTCATCTGCCTTCACATGTATATGAACGTGAGTGACATCCCATTCTTAATCCACAGGCTTTAATATGATGTCGGCTCAGTCTTTGCAGCTGTAACAGCTTCAACTCTCCTCGGAAAGTTTTCCACAAGATTTAGGAATGTGTTTATGGGAATCTTTTTACACTAATACATAATTTTAACAAATAAATTCTCATAGTTTTTTTTTATTATTATTCTTAAACACTATCCTGCACACCTAATAGTCACCTAAGCTCTAAACACCTAATACCCCCCTAAAGATGGGTAGTTAGGACATATCACCCATGACACTTACTGTGACTTCAAGGGAAAAGACTGGGGAAAAGTAAGCCACTAAGCCCCATGTCATACCATCCTCTGTCATGGAAGGTATGACAGAGGGCTGAGTGAGGCAGAAAGGGTTTTCCTCAGAACTGGTGAAATGGAGTGATACTTAGTGCTGTCAGTAAATGAGGTGGAGAAGGACCAGATATTACAGCACGAAGGTATGAGCTCAGAGGAGGACATGCCAGCTTTTGAGGAGCATAAGAAGGGGCAAAATAAAGGTTTTGCTTTAAGCTGAGGTTATGGGATTTCTCAACTGCCATACAAGAGAGGACCCTCATCTCAGGGTTAAAGAACTGTGTGAGTCAATTCAACTGAAAAGCTTTTTATTTCACCTTCTAAGATACTGTAATGCCTAAAACCTTCAGAGCCCTATATTAAACAATATTTATACATACTTATGGATGGTGGGTGCCATCACACCGTCCCTGCTCAGGCTCCTCAAAAGCAGATACGTTTTCCACTTTCACCTTCCTGCTCTTATGTCTGGTAAGCCACTAAGCCCCATGTCACCACCGCACCACCTCATCTCCACCTCATCTCCTGACGACAGTAAAACTGACTCACTGAACCATTTTGATTAAATTCCTTTCTGCCACCCTCTGCCCTCTGCTCCCTGAACTATGGACACAGGCTGAAAAATGTGAGTAAGCCCTGGCAGTGTTGTTTTCGTTAACGATGACGAAATTATTTGGTTGACGACCCTTTTTGTCACGATGATAACGAGACGCTGACGAGATAAACATGGCTTTTTGATGACTAAAACATGACGAGACGTCAGTGAGTTTTCGCTGACGGCACGAAACTAAACGAAAATGTTAATGGATGTTCTGTCAGTCATCCAAAATGCATTGTGCTTGTAATCTGTCGGTCAAAAGCTAAAACTGCTGCTGCATCCCATCTATTTTTGGTCACCACCTCGATGTACAGGAATTCTAGCCCTTCCAAAAATGAAACTTTTATTCAGTGTAATTTGCGTAAGCTGTGCAGTGTGTCCAGTTTCTCAGCAAAAAGCACAGCTGCAAACACAGCGGTGGAGACCTGCTCTGATTTTTTTTTCTTTCTTTCTTTCTTTTTTTTTTTTGGCAATCACATGCGTAATCACGCGGTCCCGTTCCTGAAGCTCCACGGACGTATGAATGCTTCTCACACCACCACCTTTCATCCCGGAGCCCTGCTGAGACTTTTACTTTACTTTTCATGAAGTTGACAGATTTCCTCAGGTAGCTCA
>JAVDPK010002429.1:744773-760812 GCA_034780415.1 Cichlasoma orientale
TCAGACATTCCATTTTAATCTGCCACTTTGGATATGTGGTCAAAGTCAAATATGACCCCTTATGTCCAAACAATATTGTTAATCGCAATAATTTCTGAGACAGTCGATTAGCAAATTTTGTTATCGTGACAGGCCTACATTTATGCAGCAGCTACTGTCTAACTGTAAAAGCTGCAGGGATTTCTAACTAATACAGGACCTGTCTTAACATGAAGAGGCTGTTATTTTGTCATTTCTAAAGGTGAAATTGCATGGCTGTCTTCAGTTTAAGTTAATTAGAACTATATCGTGCCATCTTAATGGACATTGTTTTTATACTTGAGCATAAACTGCTTATATTTTTACTTATTGACAGCGCAGCATTTAATTGCTTTGAGACAGTACAAATTGCAGCCATTTAGACAACTTTTTTCTGCGATACAGCCCCGCATACATTTCACCCTAAACTTTATGTACAGTTACTCCCATCAATTTGTGTTGCATTTGCCAAAGTTTGCAGCTTAAATTCTCTGTATTTCACAGTGGATAATGAAGTCTTAAAACACTCTTATTTGTCTGCAGTGAATGGTATGGCTACCACTTCCCAGAGCTCATCAAAATTGTGTCCGACAACTCAATGTACTGCCGCCTGGCTCAGCTCATTGGCAACAGGAAGGAGCTGTCAGAGGAGAGCCTTGAAAGCTTAGAGGAGGTGGTTATGGACAGCGCCAAGGCTCAGGCCATCCTGGATGCATCACGCTCCTCTATGGGTCAGTACACCAGAAATTCAGAGTATATGCTGTATAATCAAAGATTCACCTTGCTTGATAAAGTTAACCTACTTCATGCCATATTTTGACACCTGTTAATGTGCATACTGTACATTAAGAGATTTGTTTCAGTCTTAAATCCACATGGTGCCCCTTTTTTGCCCACTCTGGACCACAAGTGTCCTTGGTGTCTAACACAGGGGGGTAGAGTAGCTCTCTCATAAACCTGTAGTGAAGGCATGCATCCTCGCTGCGGATCCTGTCGGGAGAAACAACCTCACGTTTAATGCATATACTGGTTTAAAATGTTGCTGCTGCTGAAGACCTTGAGATCTGTAGATGTGTATCTCTACTGAACACCACCTGTTTTTTTTGGGGGGGGTTTTCTTCAGGTATGGATATATCTCCCATTGACCTGATCAACATAGAGAGGTTTTCGAATCGTGTTGTGTCTCTGGCTGCCTACCGGCTGGAGCTGCAGGAGTATCTGCGCTCTAAGATGAGCGCAGTGGCTCCAAACCTAGCAGCCTTGATTGGAGAAGTGGTGAGTTGAAGTTTTATTTTTATATATAACACATGGACCAATGATGTTATACCAAAATCTGTCAATCCCCTGAACCGGTGTGATGAGAAATGTATTCGGTGCTGATGGTCCTCATACTGTGTCTGTCCATTATCAAAATTGTGATCTGAGAGAGACCATAACAGATTTTATCATGTTTAGGTCGGCGCACGTCTGATCTCCCACGCTGGCAGTTTGACCAACCTTGCCAAGTACCCAGCATCCACCGTTCAGATCTTGGGAGCAGAGAAGGCCCTGTTCAGGTACTGGGGCACCCCCTCCCTGCTGGGGAAAGAAGTGGTTGCAGTGATGGCAGGGCTGGGCTGGAGCAGAGCAGGGTGACTGGAGAAGACGTGAATTTAAAGTCTCCTCTGGAGTGATCCCTCTTGCCCAAATGCACCCCCACAGTCTGAGCATCCACTCACAGCACAGAGGTAGAACTTTGACTAAGACTACAAAATGTTTGAGTTTTTTTCATTTAGACTTGATGGTAAATTTCAGGCACATTTTGTGCTTCTGTTTGAACAAATTGTATTTTCTAATAAGAAACCCCCTAGTTAACCATTTCAGACTAGGTGTGACACTGTAACATTTCACACCTACTTTTCATCCTGAATGTGAAAGCAGCTGTATTTTCACAGAGCTCTCAAGACACGTGGAAACACCCCCAAGTACGGCCTCATTTTCCACTCGACTTTCATTGGACGTGCCGCTGCCAAGAACAAAGGCCGCATCTCCAGATATCTGGCAAACAAGTGTACCATCGCCTCACGTATCGACTGCTTCTCAGGTGAGTGGCATTTCAGGTGCCTGTGTTAGCTTACATGTCATGTGGCGTAATTGCAGTGATGCTCACATTTTTCGTCAACAGTATTCAGCCTTCAGGTTGATGTTGAGAAGCTTTCTCCTGAGCAGAGCCACGTGTCTTTTAGGGACACTGATGAGCCTTTTGTAATCCCCTGATGGCTTTGTATTGGGCTGACGTTTGCTTGTTTTCTTACAGACGTGCCCACAAACGTGTTTGGCGACAAGCTGCGTGAACAGGTAGAAGAGCGTCTGTCTTTCTATGAGACCGGCGAGGTACCACGGAAAAATGTGGACGTCATGAAGGAGGCCGTCAAAGAGGTTAGCTTGGTTTAAAAATGTATTTCATTCATTCAATTCTTACATGCTGTTAGTGATGAGACGTCTTTCCCTGACATCTCAGTGAGGGTAAAAGCTGATTTAATGAGCCTGATGCAGCATAAATAATACCTGTGGGGAAAAGTCCTTGTTTTTACCCTGATCGAAATCACGTTTTGGTTTTCCTCATTTTAGGCTACTGATGTTGCAGCCGAGATCAAACGCAAACTAGAGAAGAAGGAAAAGAAACGCAAGAAGCGCGAGAAAAAGTTGCAAGAAGAGCTTCCAGAAAATGGAGCAGCTAACGGTGAAACAGAGGTAAGCTTTGTTTTACTATGTGGCAGCGCATGTTACGATTTGAGATAAGACCCCAAACGTGGTCTTTTCTCAGTGTACGGCATGCTAGATCATTATGACTCCGAACCATTGGCTGGTCCTAATCAATGGGCTTGATCACTGAAGAGAGTCACACATTAAATCTGTTTCAGGGTTATTGGGCTTTCAAGCTTCCAGGCATAAAAATAAAGATTCTGTTCTCTAACTTTTCTCTTTTCTCTGAAGGTGGAGAATGGAGACGAGGACAGCACTCTGGTTAAGAAGAAGAAAAAGAAGAAACAAGCAGCTGAGGAGATGGAAGTACAAGCAGAGGAGACCCCTGCTGGAGAAAATGAAGACGAGCCTTCAGCCAAGAAGAAAAAGAAACGAAAAGCTGAGTTGGAGGAAGCAGAGGAGGCTGCAGCTGCTGAGGAAACTGATACTTCAGCTAAGAAGAAGAAGAAACGAAAAAGTGACGTTATGGACGCACAGCAAGAAGAGACCCCAGAAACACCTGTGACGAAAAAGAAAAAGAAAAAGGGGGCAGCAGAGTAAAGCTGGAATGTGGACAGTGACATTTTTGTGTACAGTTTTTTTTTTTTTTTGGTTCAAATGACCCTTATCAGGCTTGTTCGTCAGCAGCTTTATGTTGTACTGTCTTGTATTTTTGTAACATTAATCGAGGTTATTTTGCAAATCAATGCTTGTAACTGTGCCTTGAAGTCGGTAGGATTTACCTGTACTTCTGAAAATAAATTGCCACTCAAATGAGCTTTTTATCTAAAACATTGTTGGATCACTTTTTTTGGGGGGGGGGGGGTAAATGTTTCCTGCAAGCTATCACTGTGAAGCTCACAAAAAAGGCCTCATGGATCATAATTCCTATGTTCACAGTACAGTAGAGGAGTGAGCTAAACTCACTCCTCTACTGTACTTACTGTAGACATCAGACTTCTAACCAGAGTGTTGAAGGTCATCAATGATGATCTTTGTTCTCATGTAGCTGCTGCGTGGGCTTCATGCTTTCTCCAGTCAGTTCACTTGGCATACATGATTTTGATTATACACTGCTCAAAAAAATCAAAGGAACAATTCAGTTAAACCTCTGGGATATTGCTCTGGCCAGTTAAGTAGCAGAGGGGGTTGCTAATCAGTTTCAGGGATGAAATCCTTGGACCCATTACAAGACCCTATAGTGGGTGGGGGGGATCCCCGGCCTTGTGGCGACCACTGGCGAGAGTATGCAGGCAGTTCCTGGAGGATGAAGGAACGGACGCCACTGACTGGCCCCGACATTCGCCTGTCCTAAATCCAGTAGAGCACCTGTGGGACATCATGTTTCAGTCTAATGTTGCCAGGTTGTGCCTCAGACTGTCCAGGTGCTCAGTGATGCATTTGTCCAGAGGGCATCACTGAGATCCCCCAGGACACCATCCATTGTCTTAGGAGCATGCTATGATATCAGGCATGCCACACAAACTACTGAGTACCATTTTGAGTTGTTCCATTTAATGGACTAGCCTGCTGCATCAGTTTTCACTTAGATTTTCAGGGTGTCTTTGAATTCAGCCCTCTGTAGGCTGATTAATTTTAATTTCCATTAAACAATGTGGTATCCTTTTGTTCCTAACACAATATCCAGTCTATATCAGTATAGATATCCAGCATGATTTCTTTTCCCATTGAGAGCGGATGTTTTCAGTGTTTCTTTAATATTGTGTTGAGCAGTGTATTTGCAGATGGTGAATATTGCTAGTAACATCTTTGGCAGGCACTGCACAGCATATCATCCTAATGTAAACCATGGCCACCAGCAAATATGTGAATGCTACATATTAATTTAATAAAACATCCCAGTGTGGAGTTGGAAGGATTTGTATACCTCACTGTATACCTGTATATAAATGCTGAGTCAAGGAAAAAGTCTTCCTTTTGTGTCATTGATTTATTGAGCCTGATTAGGCTCTAAGCAGGCATATTTCAATATATCACCACTCATTAGGCACTGAGCATAAGTGGTTGAGTGTCTGCAGAGAGAAGATTGAGATTTCCATGTGGACTATATTTATAAAGATCTACTAACCAAAGATGTGCACACAGGCTTTCAGAAAGTCCAATTTTTGGCAACAATGTACAGAAGGTAACGGAAGCTCATAACTCCGTTTCTGCAAGAAGAAATCTGGTGCAGTCACATCTGTAATTGTTCCACGAATCACATTTTTAGGTCTGAAAGTTCTCCAAGGGTTATTTATACAGAGTCAGGAACTCTTCCTTTTAAATGTCCTGAACATGTTGTGCACAGCAACAGCCTTTGATTATGCCTCTACCTCCAAGTCTGATATCATGATACTTAGGTATAACGTGTGTGTGAGAGACCAACGTGCCCCCCCCCCCCAAAAAAAAAAACAAAAACAAAGTGGTAAGCAAATACTGATGCCAGATCCATAAAAACTGTTCAGAACTTTTAATTTGGACAACAAGGATTAAACCAATGTTAAAATGACATCAAATCCAAGGCCTGGCTGGTGAAGCCAACCAACTAGTAAGTCAGGGAATGAGAGACAAATGGAAGGAAATCGGGATAAAAGAAGTCTAGCTATCAACTCAAGTCACCCTCAATATAAGGATTCACAGATGCGGGAGACCAAAGTTACAAAAAAAACATATGTCTTCTAAAAAAACCAAAACAAAACAAAACCAAAAAAAAACAAAAAAAAAACAGGCTTTTGCCGTGAAAATGATGGGTATAATCTGTGTACATCATTCTCAGTTCATGTATGTATACAAAAAAAATCCACATCACAAGATGCTTGTGTTCAAGTATATTCACCATCTTCATCTCCATGATTTAGCATTCTCATCTTTCCATTTTTTGAAATAAAATGTCCTTCAAAATAAAATGAAAATGCAGAAAACCACATTTTATGTCCTACCAATACATATATACTGTATAAATACATACATAAATATATTTTACATACAACAGCCATAAATTTGAAAAGGGGATATACAGAGCAAAGGGGAAGGGGGTGGTAGTGTGTGTGTGTGTGTGTGTGTGTGTTTTAGCTTGTGTTGTAAATTGTTTGTCCTTCTATGATCTTGTCAGTCAGATATACTGGTGTGGTGCTGTGTGCTGGTGTCTGTCCATGCACACGCGCACACATCATAGACGTAGCTATCTTAGTTGGCCCAGTAAGGGGAGCTGCCATAGCTCGACTTGTTGACTTGGCTCTTCTGCTGCAGGCTACTAGACTGGCCACGCTGGCTAGGGCCACCCTGAATGTCAATAAACAGGTCAACATTAGCAAAACGTGACATCCAAACCGCAACAAAGATGAAACCCAGGAGACAGCTGAGAGTATCTGTACCTGTCCATCCTGAGCGAGATGGTGGTGCAGCAGCTGTGAATGTGGTTGCTGGTGAGGCAAGATATGGAGGAACGGGGCAGGTGCATAGCCTCCAGGAGCTGCTCCAGGGTTCAGAGGCCCTGGACCCCCCAGCGCTGATGGCAGACTGAAGGGAGGAGGGGTTCCTGCATGGAAACCCTGCTTATCAAAAGACTTCAGATAGAGGAGAAATTATTTATTAGTATAGATACAAACTACACAGCTACACAACAAGGTGGGTGTACAGTTGACAAATGTCACCTGGGTCTTATTGTAAACACTTCCACTGATGTCTGGCACACCGGAGTTACTGGATGTCACTGAGACCCCTGGCAGAAAAACAGTACAATTTAAACTTGGATTTTAAAAATCCAAATTAGGAACAGTGTGTTTTCTTTTTACCTTTCCCGGGCCCAGTAGCAGCAGATTTGGCTTGTGCCTGTGAGGAGGAATTGTACCCTTTACCGTATTCCACTCCTGCTGGCCCTGCTGTCAGCTCTTCGTACCCTAGAAAGGAAAACATCCTGTCTCAGCTGTCAAATAAACTACAAGAGTTGCCAGTGCTGACAGGCATTGGTATCAATTTAAGGAACCTGAGCTGAAGGTGTGCTGGCCATAGCCACTAGGCTGCTGCTGTGTCTGCTGCTGGAAGGGGCTAGCTGAGGGGTTTCCCAGGCCCAGGCCCATGCTGTGCTGCTTGGCTGAAGCTGGTCCTGGCCCTCCAGGAGGAACAAACATAGTGGGGCCATACTGGAAGGTAGCAGCACTAGGTACAGCACCGGGCACTCCGGGGTAGTAAGGCAGGCCTGTGTAGCTGTAGCCTGGCGGCAGAAAGGCCTGCTGACTGCTGTGGTGCTGTGGCTGGCCCTGGGGCTGAGGCTGGGCCTGAGGAGGCTGAGGCTGGGCCTGGTTCTGTCCTTGGCTCTGAGCCTGGGGAGGCTGGGGGGCCGCCAGGCTTGTGGGGGGGGCTGGGGAGGTGGAGTCATTCCTGCCAAACTTTGTGACTTCACCTAACAAATAGGAGAGATGTCAAGTGAGAACAGACACTGGATTGTAGGATTTCACATAAGGCCAGCCAAGAGTTAAGGTGCTTTACCTGAGTAAGGATTGTTGGCAAGGCTCCCGTCTCTGCCGGAAAGAGTTGCTGCGGGGCCGGGAAATGTTATTCCATAGTAATCTTGCAAAGAGGGCTAAAGGAACAGAAGAGGATCAGGAGAGGATCCACGACTGCCAGACAACCTAAAAACCTGAATGAGCACTACAGAGATGATAAGCAAAGTGTTGTCCCAGAAGCATAATAATTCAGCTCACCATTGGCAGTCTTGACTGGAGCATATGCAGGTCCTCATAGCCATAGATCTGCTGTGAGGCAGAAAGACCAAGAAGGCTCAGTCACACATGCTACAGAATACTGCATGTGTAAACACAAACGCTGATTCCCAAGTACACAAAAGTGGCTTTAGATCTTGGAAGGTCTACGTACTGGGTAAGCAGGCAGCAAACCCCCTGGGCCCATTATATACTGGTTGGGCAGTAGAGGAGGCACACCCTGGGACAGGTTAGGAGGAGCTTTACCTGTCAATGCAATAACAACTATCACTTCATTTTACTTTCATGTACACCTAAGAGCTCCGATCTGAGCCTCACATTCCAGCTAATTTCAGCCATTTAAAAAAGGTAGTATTATGGAGCCAGTGGTGTGAGTGAAAACAACTCCTAACGCATTACCAGTGGAGGAGGAGAGCAGGGGTGTAGTCCTTGGTGCAGAGAGATTGGATGTGGCAGTAGCTCCATTGGAGCCAAGTCCCAGAGCTGTACTGCTGGTGGCGGTAGCAGCTGAGTGAAGTCCGCTCGTACCAACAATACCGCCAACTGTGCTGCCCATGTTGCTGCCCATGCTGGGCATGCTGGACAGGTGGCTGATGCTGCTGCTACTGTTGCTGCTGTTGTGGGCTGAGTGGAGGGCTGAGGCTGTGGGCTGGGATGACGTATAAGAGCCAGATGAGGGAGCCAGAGAGCTCACGTTGCTGCTGTCAACACTGGTGTACTGAAGACAAAGAAACAAAAGAAGTGGTTTAATTTGAGATAGTTCTATTTAATTTATTCTCCAGATTCAATTTGTTAAGGCATTCTGTGTGTAATGGTTTTAAAACTGTGGACGCCCAGATGGCAGGGGTGCACATCATCAAGACATTCATGCTTTTAAGCCTACTTTTTCTTCATTTTCATTTGGACTTTGGCACATCAGCATGTTATAACGTCATCTTATAAAGCACCAAAAGAAATCACACAGAAGCCTTTGTCTTTAAATAAGCAGAAAATATCTTGATCATGATGTGCCCCATGCTGGTGAGGTGACCAGCTCCTTAACATCTACGTAGAGTAGGGCTATTTATTTATTATATCTGTGGCAGACCAAACAGGTACGTACAGTGTGAGAGCTGGAGCCCAGAGCGGAAACTGAGGAATGACTGCTGGCATGGCTGCAGAGGGAAGACAGTGGAATTTGTGATTAGCAAGTGTACAAGAAGGCACTACATGTTGACAGCATTATTTATTTTTTTTATTTTTTTTTTAAATGACACACTGAGAAAATCTTTGAACCATTTGATAGAAACAGCAGGTTAACAGCAACAGGTACCTAAACTGTATGTATTCTCTTGCAGACTGGGGAACACATGTCCCAATTAAAGATGCATTCAGTTGCTCTGTGTGTTTGAGTGCATCACCTGTTGAGTGAGCTCAGCTGGCTGGCTGAGGGCAGGTCAGGTGCCAGGTTGGAGAGCGTGGTGGAGCTGTGTGCAGGCAGGGTAGAGGGTAAATGGGATGAAGGAGCTGAGGCGCCATTGGTGCTGATGTTCATAGACGGTGACTCTGGTTTTGGCGTGGAGGAAGCTGATGAAGCTGAGAAAGGGAGTACATTATCTTGTAAATGACTTGAATGAGCTTAGCCAAATAACGAATGCTGTAATTTTCAGCACCAGCATGTATGCATTCAACCTACAAATGAATCAAAAGGTAACTCACTGTCCAGAGCAGCAGAGGTCCTCACACCATTCAAACCGTTCTGGTGATAAAATATAAAGCAGCTGTGTTTTCATTCACTGATAAGAGATAAGACCATTTATCATATCTACAAATACACACACTGTATGAGTAACACTTCATTTCAATTCACACTTGACATTACTTTTGAAGAAAAAGAAAAAAAAGGTGGAAATCAAACCTAAACAAATGTATCATGTTTGAGAGTTGAAATGGGGTTTACCTGATGACTTATGACCTATAACTTCTTAAGTGTCACACTGTTTATAAAAGACAATGTAATATTATGTAGTTGCGTCGATGACCAATAATCTCAAGGATAGAAAATGGTCAAAGTGATCACCAACAGCCTACCAGTTAAGGCAAGGTCAAATTCCTATACCGTTTTCTCGTGAAATGCAATAAAACGATTCTTAAATTCCTATTTCATTTAATTTGCCACCTTGCATGTTTGTATTCGGGGAATAAATAAGTACATGCGAGTCTCCAAAGCAGCGAAAAGCTAAGCTGATCCATCATCACAAAATGACACTGCCCTACCACAGCAATTGTACTGTGTACTGGCAATTTCATTTCTTGTGATGACAAGACAATCAACCCATGGAGAGGACCATTCAGCCTTTCTGTGGTTGTCTACATTGCAGCACAAATTGTCTGCACCAAAGAAATAACAAAACTTGAAAAACGTATCCTCTTTGTCCACTCGAAGATTACTACCTTTAAGGACAGATGAGAATTCATTTTGTGAACTACTACTCATTAACACTCTTCGACTCACCATCACTGGCCCCGCGGTCTCTTTGTTCTGGGAAAAGGCCAGTCTTGTGTGAGGGGGCATGGTCCCATCATAGCTTCCCCCCACCGTGGAGAAGGGAGATGAGGAAGGTACAGAGGTGGAGGTGGTTGAGGTTGTTGAAGAGGAGGAAGGAGTGTTGCTTGAGCTTGCAGTCCCTAATGATGAGGAAGTGAGACTGGGCAAAGCCACTGATGAGGAGTGATATACTGGTTCTGATGAGGAGAGGGGCAAAGACAGGGCAACCGAGAGAGGGCTGCCCAATGACTCACTGCAAGGCACCAAAATGAACAGAAGAACACAGAGGTTCAAAGTTTAATATTTATTAGAACCATTTTCTATTCTGAATTGTCAGATATGTTGTCTTTGATGAAATGTGTCTTTTACAGTGTTCTGGAACACATCACCTTGAATGCATCATTATAGAATTATTTAGTGATCAGCAGCGACAGTACCTGAGCGGTTTAGAGTACAGGCTCGTCTGGCTCTGTGCCCCTGGTCCTGTTGCGGGTGTTGCTGGGGCAGGGGCTGACGTGGACTCCCTGGACGCTGCACTCACGCAATTATCCACAACTCCAAACTCTGGCAATGCTGACTCCGAGCCAAAGTCTAGCGCTCCAAACTGGAGGTTTAGCCCAGGAACATCAGCCGAGCCCGGCATCTCTACTGCTGTGGATGGGATCTTTCAGAAAGAAGGTGAAACAATCAAGTTTTAGCACCCAGATATGAAGTGTGTAGAACTGATGAGTCTGGTTGACTCAAAATTAAAATTCTCATGATACCAGCACACTTAAGAATAATTTGACTTGTAGAAAGACTTTTGATTAAAAACCCATAACCAAGACCCAACAGTAACCAAATATTTATCTGAGAGCTTATGACCATCACCATCCGTTCCTTACCTTTGATGTGGGAGGTATCCTTCGTTTCTGGCCTTTGAGCTGTGCCCGTTGCTGTTGCGTCGTGCTGTTGCCCTGAGGGTCCAGCCCTGTGTTCGGGGCAGGAGGTTTAGCACCAGCAGCAGCTATCACCAGGCCTGCCTGTGCTGGCGTGCTGGTGTGTGGGGGAGCAGGCGAGGCTGAAGCAGATGGTGCTTGCTGTTGTGATTGTGGACTCGGCTGACGCGCCAAAGGCAAGGAGGGGCCCGTGTGCCTCTGAACCAGCTGACTCAGCACAAGAGAAGGCTCTGGCTGCAGACCGAACTCACCTGCAGACAGAAAAACCCCCAAGGGCCAGGATAGATTTACAATGGGTGCATTTAATTCTTAAACAAACAAAAGAAAATGTGAGCACCACTGTTACATTTGTACACGTACGGTTGTACTGTGAGGACAGTGAGGTGGTGTTGGATTCTGAAGTCTTCATGTCCCAGCTAGAGGAGGAGGGTGGAGGTACAGGTGCTCCCAGGCCTGGCAGTCGACCAATGGAGGTGTTACTTCCTTGGGAACTGACAGGAGGGGTTGCCTGGGATGAGGAAAGCTGACCCAAGCCAGGACCCTTCAGCTGTTCCAGTATTTGAGCTCCAGCACTGGCCTGAGTCCTTTTAGCCTGGCCCAAGTCCCCAAAACCAGCTCCCAGAACTGATGACTGGCACAGAGGAGGAGAAAACAGAGTCATCAATCTTTGTTTCTGGATCTATGTATAATGTAGGGCAGATGAAAGACCTTGGAACATGAAAAGGAGTGCAGACTGTGTTTATACCAGAGCAGCATGTGCGTAGCTTGTGCTACTGGTGGCACTGCGGCTGTGGGGTTGCTGCTGGTGATGGTGGGAGTTGGTGAAGACCAGACTCTGAGCGGAAGAAGAAGGTGGTTCTCTTGCTCCAACCACGGGCTTCTGCAGCAGAGAAGCAAGGTCCAGACTAACAGAAAGAGTTGGTGCAGTCAATTAGAAAATGTATTCCAGCAAACAAAGCAAAAATGTAACATAATATCTGTAAAAAGGAAACTCCTGTATGTCACTGAGCCAAAAAATAAATAAAAATAGATATATGTGTAAACGATATTGTTAAAACAAAGTTACACACCTTTGCCCAGGGGTGATGTGGTTCTCAGCAGCAGGCGTGCATGAGGAGGTGAACACTTTGGTCTCTGAGAGCTACAGAAACACAAAGACAAGAGACAATTGTTGCACCATAAAAAAAAACAAAAAAAAACTAACAGTTTCTGTTATGCACTACCCTGTGTCAACTCACACTAACATCCTCACTCCAGTCCTCAGCTGCCCAGTCTTCCAAAGTATTCCTCCAGGCAACTAGAGGACAATCAGTGATGAGTGACAAATGCAGATGGAATAAGTAGTTATACAAGAAGCGCGCGGGGGGGGGGGCTCCTATCTGCTTGGTACACACACAAACAGATATACAAGCCATGAGCAATGTATGTGTTCTCTTGAGCTCACCTGTCCCATCTGTGCTGTTGTTGGTCGCCGTATCCCAAACTTCTGTTTGTGTGGTCCCTGTGCCAGCCTCTGAGGTATAATCAGCAGGATTGAAAGTCCTGGAGAAGATTTAGGGGGACAAATACTGAGCTCCACACACGCACAAAAAAACTGAATTTTTTTAAGAATGTGCATAGTTGCAGGTTCATTCTAAATAGCTTAACAGCCGCAGCAGCTGTCCTTGCATTGAAAAATTATTTTCACCCAAAATCCTTTGAAAACTGCTGGGGTGTGTGTGTGTTGCCACCATACCCCATCCCCTGGGCTGAGAACCTGCTCCCTGTTGGTGCTCTGGCTCGACCTCGGACTCCAGATCCTGCATGAAATTCACACAAACGTTAACAACTTACCTTCAAGTGTTTGCTATACTGACAGTGCTTTGTTGGTGCATCTGCCCACCTCTTCCACCTTTGACCCTCCGACCTCGATCCGAACCTCTGTCCACTGGTGTCACCTCGACGCCGTTCTCCTCTGGGCGTGCTGTGCATGTAAGAACACAGAGATTAAAATGTGAATAACATGAACAATATGACACAAACACGATACGAAAGACAGAATAGACAGTGGACGCCATAAAAGTAAAAACTGACCCTGTCGGCTCCGACTGGCCCCCTTGCCTTTGCGGCTGCCGGCGGCACGGCCCTTGCTAGCCTCCCTTTCGCCCTTCTTCTCCCTGTTCTCCTTGTTCTCTTTGCTGTCTGATGGGCCTTCCTTCACCAAGGGCTTCTTCTTTCCCACCGTTTCCCATGAGGTCTGAACAGAGAAAAGGAATTTTTTAAAAAATTAAACAAATCTTTTAAATGACAAAATTAACAGTACTGGATTAATAGTACACTTGATGTTTTACTTGTTAAAAGTGCTCCAAAAACACAATCAGTAAACAATGACAATGCATCAACATGTTTAGCAACTGAATGGCAACTAGGGGTGGGAGATATAGCTTCACAATATTTCGAGAAAAATTGCAACAATGTTTTATTTGTGACTGCCGCTTACAGGCAGCGGCATTTATTAGTGCAAATAAAATGAAGAGCAATTTACATCCTTCTTTATCAATGAGCTACTGCCAATGATAACAGGCTCCCTAATTCAAAGTCTGACTATTTCCACAATGTGCCATCAGCAGCTGCATTATAGTACAATAGTAGTGACACAGCAATATGTAGAGTGACACAGCCCAAGTCAAGTACAAGCAGAAAAGCCACCTGGGTCGGGTTTTCAATGGAAGTTTTAAGTATAACACAAGTGTTTAACACTACGAGCTTTTTAACCAGCTACTTAAAGCCCTCCTTTACCACCATGTAACTGCATCGTAATCACTATTTACCATTTGTTCTTCCCATTATATGGAGTGAAACTAGTGAGTGCTCCAGCTATACTTGGTTGAACTTTGTTTACTTTTGGGTCACACCAGCAGATGCTAGTATCTCTTCTGAATGCCTTCTTAGCATGGCTGTACTCTATGGTATGTTTTTGCTTCAAGTAGTAAAACAAGTTTATTGTTTCCACCTTTAGCAGGAAGTTTTCTTGCATGTTTTGCAAACCATTGTGCTTTATTGGCAGTTGCTGCAGTAGCTCCCTTTTTACTAAATCGTTATCAGAGGCTGACACAGCAGCTCTCACTGTTAAGACATATCTGGGCTTGTCCAGTATGGCGTCCTTATATGATTGAAACTATGATATGGCGCTTTTATCGTATCATCACAGATGATATATGGCACTGCCTTAATAGTAATCAAACATCAACTTATGGATTTTGTTCCAAGAGATTTCACACCAGATATTAGAGGACACTGAAAAACATGAAGAAAATGTCGATACTGACTATTTTTTACCAACGTATGCACTGAAGTGTTCACAATAAAGCCATGTTATGAAAAAAAGAAAAAAAATTAGGGCTTGTTACATATTTGAGAGAATACGGCTCAGACTGAGATTAGGACATAGAATCTTTTGCAAAATAATATTACACTATGCTGTAATTTAATTACATAAAATAATTAAAAGAATCTTCCTTATGCTGCAACTACTTTTCCCCTCATAAGAAAAATACTTCATAAGTGTCCCTTTTGTTTATGCCATCTTTTAGAACAGCGTAGGTATCAGATTAGGTTACAGCGATAACATAACAGCAGAGTCTTCCAGGT
Source organism: Cichlasoma orientale (assembly GCA_034780415.1). Lineage (NCBI taxonomy): Eukaryota > Metazoa > Chordata > Actinopteri > Cichliformes > Cichlidae > Cichlasoma > Cichlasoma orientale. The sequence goes on from JAVDPK010002429.1 coordinate 759,332, forward strand.
AAAAGGGAAAACCAGCTATTTGTTATTTTTGGGCTTCCATGAAACTAAAACAATACCAGCGGCCCAGCTCTACAGTCCTTCCTCAACATCTGTGCCAGCTGGCATTTTTCAAAAATGCTGAGACGTTCAGACACAACGCATAACACCACCCAAGTGTTTGCCGGGCATTTGGTGTCCTGTTTGACCTTGCTCTCTGAACAGAAGATTGAGAAAATTGTGTACAATAGTTGATGTTAGCCAAAAAGTCACCAATTACACAGAGCCAGTACTCACAGGGACAAAGGGCGGCTTAGAGACTGATTTCACTGGGAAGTATCAAGTGTCAAAGGCTTTTTTTTTTTTCCCCCCTCGAGAATTTATTTTCAACACTTTCCACATTTGTTCATCTACTCAGCAAGTTGCAAAACTTCAAATAACAAAAATAGCAGTAGGTATGTGATACAAAGGCTTATAGTTCATAACTAAGTTAAAGAAAACAGAAAATGTTGAAACTGGACTTGTAGTAGGACAGGCTGTAAACCATATGAAGTGTTTCAGCTGTGTTTTTCCATATGTCCTTTGCATATCTGACAGAACAGAGATTACTCTATTTTAATCAATATAGCTCTCTTCAAAAACAGCGCAATGGCTCACACTCAACTATAAGCAGACATGAAGATTTGAAAGTAGCAGTATTGAACGTATCACTCACAGCCTGTGTATACACAATAACGGTTAACAAACCTGGATGATGCCATTATTAATAAATGACACCAACTTTTCACATTTCATTTGTTAAAAGGTTTTGGCAACATATATATGTTCTCAAAAAAGGAAAAAGAAAGCACATCCCTAAAATTCTCAAGGGAATGTTATTCTGAAGTAGATTAGAGACCTTTTATATGAGTACTTTCCAGTTATTCTGGTTGATTTCACCTAACGTTGTCATTTACCATGTCTGTGTTGCTCTCCAGGAGGAAATTGATGGCTCTGCTAACATCCTCATTGCAGTCATGGAGCGCTACCATGCACTCATCTTGGTTCTTCCCTGTCACTTCCATCAGCTTGGGAAAACAAAAAACAAAACAAAAACCATGCATATCAGAAATGTCAAATAACAAAATCCACAATGTAGATCCACAGAAGACCATGACAATGTGCCCTGACTCTCTTTAATAGTCAGACCAAAGCCCTGCACTATCTGGCAGGTATCCAAGTGTCACTAACCTGGTTAACTTTGTCCTCAAAGTCAGCATCATTCTTGTCATAGATCATCTGAGCAAGCCGGATCTGCTCAGCAGTAGCCTGTAGCAGAGAGATAAGTTATTACCAGAAGAAAAACAATGAACAAAGTGCACATATTGTACACAGGATCATAGATATATATACATAGATACCTCGTTGACTGGTTCGGCCCGTTGATGCTACGTAACTGTGTGTCCGCCATATTGGAGGAGGCAAAGCTGCGCTGTGAACTAATACAAGTGAATGGACTGAACTTC
>JAVDPK010002431.1:0-39252 GCA_034780415.1 Cichlasoma orientale
TCATTTGACAGGCGATCATCTATATGCTCCATGTAGAGCTACTATATGTAATATTAAATATTTGCAAAATCTGACTGTATATGTGATGTTGACTGAAAATAAGGGGCATACAGTACAAGGTTCTGGCAAAAATAACCACATCACACCTTTGCTGACAGTCAAAACAAGAAATCCAACATTAAATCCTCCACTCATGCATATCAAACCCATAAATGCACAAATACACCCACGCATATGTGGCGGGGACGTTTACATCACTGCTATTCTAATTAGCTATATTCACACTTGGCTAGTTAGCAGTGTAAGCCTGTAAAAAGTTCCATCTGTTTATGTATCACAGCTATGTGTTTCTCATACCAGCTTTCACAGGTCATTTAGTTTGCCAGAAGGGAGTCAGGCTTTTACAAATTCCGCAAACAACTATGCTGTCATTGTATTATTGTAAAAAAAAAAAAATCCTTTGACAGAGGTTATGTGGTTATAAAGGTGGATGATGCAGCTGTTCTAAGTGACGGCACTGACATTTACCGCGGTGGCTTCTGTGTGAGTTGTAGCTGCTGCAGAAGATGTGAATTTTTCCATGGCTTGACATGAGGTGACTATTTTTAGCTTGGGGACATTTGATGATTTGATGAGGATTTCAGTGTCAACAGAGTTTTTCTTTTCCGAGAGTGATGACATGGAGCTAATCCTGCAGTGAGACAGACAGTCAGGGAGTTTCAGTCTTGGTCTTAGAGGAATGGCATGATCCAAAACTCTTCACACATCATCACAAACACAAATGTAGAACACACACACTAATGATGATCACAGAAGTGCAAATCATCAAGCTTAATTAAATGCTATAATCACAATTAGACTGACAGATAAAGACAATCCCACACACTCATGAATACTTGCATGACAGTATATGCACACATCACTTCACCCCACCTTCATGTATCATACTGACAACTTATTCCGTAATATAAGCATTAAAAATATTATTTCACAACCTGATTGGACAGTCAGATTTAGCAGCTATGGTGAGATTACGGCTGGGAATGTAAACAGTGACTCTTTAAATGTCTGTCTTACCGCAATTTTGCAGCAATCTGGGTTGTTATACACAGGAACGTGTCAAGAAAGACAGTTATCGATCAAGCAATTATGTTGTTTATTTTTTCCCCTTTCATTTTTAGTTGTTAAAATGTTGCTGTTTTATTATTCAAATGTATTTTACAATGAAAGTTTGCTGGAATAAATATATAAAAAAAGAGTATGTTTTATACAAGCTTCATGTTTACCATGGTAATACACAATTTTTATAAAGAACATAGGTCACATTGGGTGTTTGTACATCCAATGACATGAAGCAATTTACAGCATATCAACCTTTTGCTGTTTTTTCACATTTTTACTAGTTACTAATAACAGCAATGTTTGAAAGGACACATCATAAGATCACACCTTAATGGAAGGAATAATGTAATCAATAGAATGCAAGGCTTTTTAGCATCCCCCGGCTCACTGTTTGGCCCATCATTTTTACTGTTTTGCTTATCTCCCATCCCTTTCCTAGCTTTGTTTTGGCCACTGCAAGTGTAAAAGCCCTAAAACCCCACTACGCACTACGTGATCAGCAAAATCAGCTACTTGCAGGTAAACATGTTTAAGTATTTAAAGAGACAGATATTTTACTCAGAAGCCAGAGGCCAAACCAGATCAGCTACAAACCATAAAAAGATTAGTGAATGCTATCAGGTGGCCAGAAATATGACTTCAAATGAACACTAGTGTGACCCCCCCCCCCCCCAATCTGTTTTATGTCTGTGCTGTGTTTATAGCGTATGGACAAAAAAAAAATCTGTTATTAAAATCTTCACTACAGGACCATTATAGGGAGTTTTATTCCCTGGTACTGATCATTTTAAAAGTCAAATTTAGCACTTTTTCAGCCAGTAGCTGTATGTTTGCAGGCAGCGCTCTCACAAGCCCTAATCATAACCCCAAACATAACAGTCAGTGGTGTGTGCATCTGTGTACGCAGCTGACTGGAAAGGCTGAGACAGGTTTGGGTGTGAGCCTGCAGCTATAACTGAAGTACTGTTGCAGTCATTGGAAATGTAAAACATTTACGTGTGCCAGAGGAACGTTTCCTAGAGCTACTGTAAATGCTTTTATGAACTAGTCTGAATCACTATCGTGTTCCACACAGAAAGAGGAAGAATGAGAAAATGGCCAATTATTTGAAAAAGCTGCAGATTAGACTATTACTTTAAGAATGCAAAAAGATAGGGGAGCTACATGTTAGCAGCTGGGCTTCAGGCAGTGGAGTGTGTGGGTTAGACACTTCATTACTTGGACTGATCAAACGCTTTTTTAATTACCACATCCACGGGTATGCTGGGGCTCTTCAATCAGCCATTTTGTTACAGCAGACTGTGACACTGAGCTTTGATGGTGTTGACCACTGTGCTCATGTCATTTTCCATCCATCTTTTCTTTGATTGCACACAGTGATATCATATCTGTCCATTTGGGAATTTTTTACGAGGTTTAGTTGAGCCATCAGCGCAGATTTTGTCAGTGTTACATGGGACTATAAAGGTTCTGAAACCGATGGTCCATATTTATGATTCTCTCTTCCCATTTTGTATCACCTCCCAGCTGACCTGTTTGGACGGCCGTTACTACTAAGCTCTCATTACATTGCTAATAGAGGCATGATAGGATTTTGAGCAGGAGAGACATTGTAAAAGTGTAGCAGCTTAGTGTATGAAGGAGGATTAGGTGACAGTCATGGTGAGGAAACTGACGCATTTCTCTGTAAGCTACCTACTGGTATACACTCACCAGACACTTTTTTAGGTACACCATGCTAGTTCAGAACTGCCTTAATTCTTTATGGCATAGATTCAACAAGGTGCTGGTAACATTTCCAGCTCTATATTGCTCTATATTGGCATAATAGCACAGATTCCATGATGTGAATCTCCTGTTCCAACACATCCCAATTAGCAGTAATTATGCTCAGGTCATAGTTACTGACCTGAGCATGATCATGGTAGGCTGTGACATTTAAACAATGCCCAACTTGTACTAAGGGGCTCAAAGTGTGCTAAGAAAATATCCTCCACACCAGTAGACCACCAGCACTATCTTGAACCACTGATGCAAGGCAGTATGGATCCATTCTGACCCTACCATCTGAATGTCAGAGCAGAAATTGGGATTCATCAGATCAAGCAATGTTTTTCCCTCTGTTGTCTAATTCTAGACAGCCCATGCAAATTGTGCCCTCAGTTTCCAGTTCTTAGCTGATGGCAGTGGCACCCAGCATGGTCTTCTGCTGCTTGGGTTCACAATCTGAAGACCCCCGATGAACAAGTACTGGGCAACAGTGAGAAGGAAAAAGTCAATTTTAACAGGAAGAAGCAGAACCTGGCTCAGGGAGGGGCAGCCATCTGCGCTGACCGGTTGGGGGTGAGGGGAGGGAGACTGGACAAACTGTGGAAGAGAGCCAGAGATTATTAATTAATGATTAAATGCAGAGTGGTGTATAAACACATGGAGAGTGAAATGAGGTGAGTGAAGAAGAAACAGTCAGTGCATCATGGGAAGTCCCCGGCAGCCTAGGCCTTTTTGCAGCTTAACTAAGGGAGGGTTCAGGGTCACCTGATTCAGCCCCAACTGTAAGTTATATCAAAAAGGAAAGTTTAAAAGTAGAGAGGGTTTCTGTCTCCTGAATCCAACCTGGGTGCTGGTTTCATAGAAGAAGGGCCTGAAAGCTGAAGGCTCTGCCTTCTCTTCTTCTTTTAAATACCTTAGGAACCACTAGTAAGCCTGCAGCCTGAGAGCAAAGTGCTCAATTGGGGTAATATGGTACTATGAGGTCTTTAAGATAAAATGGGGCCTGATTATTCAAGACCTTGTATATGAGATGAAGAGTTTTAAATTAAATTCTGGATTTAACAGGGAGGCAATGAAGAGAAGCCAATGTGGGAGAAATATGCTCTCTCTTTCTAGTTCCTATCAGTACTCTCGCTGAAACATTTTCAGTCAACTGAAGGCTTTTCAGGAAGTTTTTAGAACAACCTGATAGTAATGAATTACAGTAGTCCAGCCTAGAAGTAATAAATATATGAACTAGTTTTTTAGCATCACTCTGATGTTTCTAATTTTAGACATATTGCGAAATTGCAAAAAAGCAGTCTTACAAATCAGGCTAATATGTGCAATGAAGGACATATCCTGGTCAAAAATGACTCCAAGATACCTCACAGTGTTACTGGAGGCCAAGGTAATGCCACCCAGAGTAAGTATCTGGCTAGACACCATGTTTGTAGATCTGAGTACTATAACCTTCGTTTTATCTGAATTCAGAAGCAAGCAGTTAGAAGTCAACCAAGTCTTTGTGTCTTTGAGACATTCCTGCAGTTTAACTAATTGGTGTGTTTCACCTGGCTTCATGGATAGATAGAGCTGGGTATCATCTGCATAGCAATGAAATGTACATTATGCCATCTAATACTGCCCCAAGGGAAGCATTTATAATGTAAATAGAATTGGTTCTAGCACAGAAGCCTGTTAAGCACCATAATTAACCTTAGTGAAGAAGACTCCCCATTTACATGAACAAACTGGAGTCCATTAGATTAATGTGATTCAAACCACTGCAGCATGGTACCTTTAACCCTTAATTTATCATGGGCTCAGCGGTCAGCCTGTCTACAGTGTTGAAAAGAAACCTGAGGTTGTTCTTGTTTTCTTCAATCAGGGAGAAGTTCAGTGAGGCCATAGAACAAGACTTTTGTTCTGCCTCAAATTTAACTCAGTACGAGAAAATTGTGCTCTACTCACATGGTATACAGTGGGAGTGGGGTGCTGCTGACTTTAACTGAGAATGCTGTTTAGTTGGGTGGTGGAAGGAATACTTTCTCCTCAATCCCACTGACACACCTTCCATAGAGGACGCAGAGTCTGGGGACAAGGAGGATGACTCACCCATCACTACGGGTGAGGTCACTGAGGTCGTGAAACAACTCTTTGGTGGCAGGGCTCCTGGGGTGGATGAGAGTTGCCCCGAGTTCATTAAGGGCCTGGTTGTTGTATGGCTGTCTTGCCTGACATTCCTCTGCAACATTGCTTGGAGATCTGGGGTGGTGCCTGTGAATTAGCAGACTGTGGTGATGCTCTAACTGTAGGGAAATCACACTACTCAGCCTCCAGGACACTGGAGAGGAGAGTCTGTCCATTAGTTGAACTTTGATTTATGGAGGGTGGGAGGTGCTTTGGGAGTATGGGTCTCTGGCCCATTGCTACAAGCCATCTGGTTCCTGTACAACTGGCAATAAGTCAGGCTCACTCCCAATGGGTGTTGACCTTCATGAGGGCTGCCCTTTGTCACCATTTCTGGTCATTTATGGACAGATTTTCTAGGCACAGCCAGGTGGTGGAAGGCTTCCATTAGGGTTCTGGTGGCTTCATCGGGTGGTGACCTCCAGTTCTCACTGGATTGGTTCCCAGAACAATATCAGAATAATGTTCCCAAATGAATTGTGAAGACTTTGAATTTCTCATCATCTACATCTATCATCAAAAGCTTCTGACAAACTGGAGAAATCTTTGTGCGCTCGGGATAAGGCTGAAAATCAGTACTGAATGCCTGTAATCTTCAGGCCTAAGGCCGCACTGCATTAAAACAGGCATGCTTCTGTCATGAAAATCACTGCATGGACTAACACTTCCAGAAATCATTGTCTGTGAACACAGTTTGCTGTGTCACCCACAAATGCAGATTAAAGCTCTATCATGCAAAAAAAAAGAAGCCATATGTGAACATGATCCAGAAATGCTGTCTTCTTCTCCGGGCCAAAGCTCATTTAAAATGGACCGAGGCAAAGTGTAAAGCCCGTCTGTGGTCAGATGAATGGAAATGTGAAATTCTTGGAAAAAATGGACATGTTCCCTGGACTAAAGAGGAGAGGGATGAGATGACTTGTTATCAGCGCTCAGTTCAAATGCCTGCAATTCTGATGGTATGGGGGTGCATTAATGCCTATGGAATTGGCAGCTTGCACATCTGGAAATGCACCATCAACACTGAAATATATAGAGTATACCGGTTTTAGAGCATCCAGACAACAGTTCTTTCAGGGAAGGCCTTGTATATTGCAGCAAGACAATGATGAACTGCATACTGCATTGACAACAACAACATGGCTTTGTGGTAGAAGAGTCCAAGTGCTGTAATCCAGACTTTTCACTAATTGAAAATATTTGGCACATCTTGAAATGAAAAATACAACAAGGAGGATCCAGGATTGCAGCTAGAATCCTCTATCAGACAAGAATGGCATAACATTCCTCTCCCAAAAGTCCAGTAACTGCCCTCCTTAGATCCCAGATGTTTAAAAAAAGAGGGGATGGTATACAGCAGTAAACATGGGTCTGTCCCAACCACTTGTAGACATGTTGCTGACAACAAATTCAAAATGAGCTTTTCTTTTCTTTCTGATTTTCTCAGTTTAAACATTCGATAGGTTTTTATGTTCTATTGCATTGTGTTTGTATTTACATTTTACCCAGTGTCCTAACTTTTTTGTAACCAGGGTTGTAAATCTGCCATCAAAAAATTAAATAAAAGAGTGGATAATGAAAATGATTATATCTGTTGTGTCAGAAGGATATATTTTGTTTATTTTTCACTCATGTGGAAGATCAGCTGTTTAAGGTAATATTAGGCATTATATTTTAAATTATGTACTACATTCGCCATCGCCAAAGCTTTTTTTTAAACTGATCTTTTACAACAAAGGGAGCTAATTACTTAGAGAGGTCATGGATAACTGTACTAGATTTCAGCAAGCCTTAGCTTCTGCCATTGGTTCTGACATCATTTTCTATTCATTAAAGGAATTAATTGAAGAAACGAAATCACAACTTGCCTTTCTCCCAATAATCTTAAGCCGTAGTTCCAGTGACTCTATACTTATATCCAGACTGTAAGCCTGAGTCAAAGCTGCATTTGAAAAAAAGAAGAAGAAAGAAACACCAGACACGATTCCAGTGGATGTATTTGTGCCCTGGCTGCGCACATGCCACACAGTGTTTGCACACACGCATGTGTTTGTCCACCTGTCTGTCCCTGTGTACAGCGTGTTAGCAGGGCTACCTCCGCTACACTGTGACTGTTCATCAAAGCCCTGCTCCCAGGCAACCTTGTCGCTTGGCAACACGAGTGAGGTTCACCGAGGGGAGACTTAAACCAGGCGCGAAGGGAGAGAAAACAGAAGGAAAAAGAAAGGGCAAGACACTCTAGTTCCACCTCAAGCTCTTTACCTTTCGGTTTCTTCTCTGTGTGGCTCTACATTTACTCCCGGAAAATTTGTCAAGTCCATTTAAAATCTACAGTTTGGCAGCATCCTGAAAAACAGCTTGTTATAATACAAGCTAAGCAGGTATAGTGAGTCAAAGTGTCATTTTGTTTGTGGCTTGCAGCTCAGTATCACTGTGCGGATTATATCACCCAAATCCATATAGATATAGGACCACGCTCACACTCTAAGCCCCTATCGCCCATCAGCAAATGTACATGCATCGATACTGGAGGCAAAGTGACTAAATGTGAAATGTGTCTTCATTTTAGAACTGTTACACCGTAGAGCTGCAATTACCCACTGATGCCTGCTTACTGCCAGGCAATCAACACTCCATTAGCCCCTCCACACTCAGCCCTAAGACACACATATGCACTGACACCCACAGGCACACACTTGGGCAGCCAGACACAAGTACGCACAAATGCACACTACCCTCCCAGCAACTGTGATTCTGAAGGGGACACAAATCATTGCTGACTGCTAAGGCTGTTTTTTTTTTTTCTTTTTTGGGTTGATCTGTCTCTTCTAGCATTTTTTTTTTTTATCGTTAAAATTGTGCTGCTTCCTTAGCTCCTGCTTCCTTAAAGAACACAGAATTTTTCGATTTTTAGCATATCCTAGTGGAGGAAACGGATCATGTAATTCTTCGCCTTAGGTACAGTTGATAGTAAATGTGTTATTCACGGCCAAAGGCATTTCTATCATGTTAAGTGGAAAATCAGCCACAGAGAGGTGACTGGGATTCAGGTGGTTCTGAAATAGACACAAGTGCACACTTGCTGTCTCTCTCTCTCTCTCTCTCTCTCTCACACACACACACACACACACTGAAGCATGCTTATGAATCACAGATGAATACAGTACAAACAGACACAGTCAAAAATAGGGAGGAAAATGCTTAAATCTTCTTTCCTGGTTAAAATAGTAGCTAAGCTTCCGCAGGGAGTTGTGCATTCAGGTTTGCAGCTTTAGCCTGATATGTATTCCTGTTTGCTTGTGTTTTCCTTTCTCTTAACTTTCTTTTCCCAATGAGCATACAGGCACCCTCCAAGTGTATTTTCCACCCACAGCACATATTACTTTTCTGATCAGACCTGCACTCTCAGCATGTATGCATTGTCGCCGCTGCCCTTCAAACACTCAAGGCGAGAAGCAGGCTGTCCTTCATGTTGCCTTCTTTAGATTGCAGCTCTTTTGGGGATCTGTGAACAAACATTCAGCACAAAGTATCATTATTCATACTGATGACTCACAGACAAGGAGATGTTTTCCTGTTGGAACACTGACTGAGAGAAAACAGTCAACACCCCATATGGTGGCATATCAGTGTGGTAAATCATACCATGCATAGAACACACATGCATGAACAGTCGAGTGCAACACGTCACGCTGGTTGTAAGGACAGAGATGTAAGGCAAAGATTTTATGGAAGGAAAAGCCTCTGAATTAATGTGTCGTTGAAACATTAGGAAAGCACAATGCTGGAAAGTGTCACACGTTTGGGTTTTTGTCATTGATTTATTGTGTTCTCATGATCTGCGCTCTCACCCCTTCAGACCAGCCACTTTTTCCGCCAGCCGCTTTTCCGCATGCTGCATCACCTGATCCGATCTCGCATCTACTTACCTGTTTCCACTCTCCTAATTAGCCCCATCAGTGTATACACTCCCAGCTTTCCACTACTCAGTTGCCAGATGTCTCTTTTTTCCCTTGTGCCTCAACTTTTCAAGGTACAATTTCAGTCTAGAATAGTCTTTGCTTGCTTTGTCTTTGGATTTTGCCTCAGTGGGCTCCCTGTTCTTTGATTGCTTGCCTGTTTGGTTGTAACTTTGAACCTGTGTTTTACTAAACTGAGTAAAGCTGGCTTCTTTGTTGCTTTGAACTATGATTCCAATAGCCATTACCGTGTGAATCAAAAGAATTAGGTAATTACGAGTGCAGCGCTGTCAGGTTTGTAAGCATCAGAAAAGGTACGGCATAGTCATAGTCGGTGGTTAAACTCAGATGTCTTTGATCTGTGACAACAGACTGTTCAATATTTGCTTAGAGGTTTATTTATAAACCATTTTATCTGAATGGTGACATAATTATGAGACTACAAAGGAATGTTACATCATCTGTGAAGCCATAAATCGAGCACAAGAGCCTACAGTAAACTTACTTTGTGAAAACTTTTTTTCCTCTCCAGTATTAACTGAAATCCTTCTATACCAGAATAACCTTTGTGGTACAGTAAAGTAAAACGGTTCACACATTTTGCTTTTGAAAATAACCTGCTGAAACTGAACTATGGCATCCAGTTTGAACTTGCGCATTTAAGTCTCTTTTCTGCAATACAAAGTAAAAACAGGCAAGCAGAAAAAAATAACCTCTGAAATGGAACACTTATGAAAAGTCTCTTTAAAGTCCCATTGATTGTTCAGACCTGTCAGCCTTACAGTACGAGACTGCTTAAAATGGACTTGGAAATGCAACTGCAATTTAATGATTTCTATATAGTGACCGAATACAAATACATTTATTTCATGGGGTAGACACACATTTGTGCATTTCAGTGATTTAGTTAGATATTCAGTCAACACCCACAACAGTGGTGGACAGTAAATCCCTGTGATGTCTCCACAGTCAATGAATGCAAATATCTGAAATGTGGCCTTCAGCCTGCAGTGAAGTAATTCAGTTAGGCTAGACTGTGGATGGAGTAGGTAGTTCATGAAGAAAAGTACACAGGTTAATATGGATTAATGCTGTAACGGTGCTCCGTGATAAATGCAGGCCAAAAGGATTCAGCCAGAGAGCAAACAGATTAACGGTGGTATTTAGAGCTGGTGTTATGCATGTTACCATGTATAACACAAACTCACACATCAAACATTCACAAAAAAAAATCACTTCTTAGACTCCACATAGGTGCTTTATCTTTTGCTTGAAGGAAGTCAATTCCAGCACCTCAGACAGAGCCAGAGCAAATCAAAGCTGGGAGGGGCAACATTTTATTCTCTTCCTCTTTGATTGCACCATGGACTATTCATTTACCCTGGATATTTTGCTACTTTTAGTAAAAACTGTACATTTCATTTGCAAGCTATGCATATCCCTTAGGACAAAAAAAGACTATCTTATGTAGCATTTACAGGAACATGGTTGCTGTGATATACAATTTAATTCCAACTAAGCAGTGTATCGGGCATAAAAACTTTTATGACTCCATACTGGGGCCATACTCGCTGTGACTCAGCGTATGGGGATCACAAATAGCTGCCTTTTATTCTGGACTTTTACTTGGGATTGCACAGAGAGATAATGCTGTGGCAGTATTGCTCTCCTTGCAGTGTTTATTGTCTTGAAATAAAATAACATTCAGAAGAAGTGCAGTCCTTGTGCGCAGTACACAATTCAGAGTAAGACCCACTGTAAACACAACTGAAGCAACTGGAAAATTTTGCTTTTCACCAGGAGAGCAACATAAATGTTATTTCTCATCAATGATGCTATCTTGGGCTTTTTATTCTGTTTAAAGTACAAAGCTATTCAGCAACTGAAATTGGAGGGTTTTAGTTCCACTATATGCTTTGTATATTCTTAGGCCGTTTACCATTGGAGAAACTAGGGGGTAGTTTTACAATGGCAAATTTGTGCAGGTTTTGACTACTGTTCATGGTCCAAGAGGGGAGAAAAAAGTACTTATTCTCCAGGTTTCTTCTGCATTGAGCTGAGTTGCAGTCATTCTTTAAAGGTTTCTTTATCGAGGCAGGTATTGTCAGGCATGCATCAGTTTGCCTGCCTGTTGTGTAATGCACTGAATTTATGGTTGCAACTGTATACAATACTGTTATGCCTTTACATTCGTTAATGTGGCTCATTTACAGAGTAGTTGTCCCTGTCATGGTACCAGGGAGTGGTTTTGCATTTTCATTGCTATGCAGATGAAACCCAGCTTTATCTATCCATGAGGCCAGATAATACACAACCAATTAGTTAAATTGCAGGAATATATCTAAGACATAAAGGCCTGGATGACCTTTAATTTCCTGCTTCTAAATTCAGATAAAAACTGAAGTTCTTGTGCTCGGCCCTACAAATCTTAGAAACATGGTGTCGAACCAGATACTCTCTGTGGATGGCATTACCTTGGCCTCCAGTAGCACTGCGAGGAATTTTGGAGTCATTTTTGACCAGGATATGCTCTTCAATGTGCAAATTAAACATATATGTATGAGTGCTTTCGTGCATTTGTGCAGTATCTCTAAAATTAGAGGCATCCTGTCTAAATGTGATGCTGAAAAACTAATTCATGCATTTATTACCTCTAGTCTGGACTATTGTAATTCATTATTATCAGGCTGTCCTAAAAGCTCCCAGAAAAGGCTTCAGCTGATCCAAAATGCTGCAGCTAGAGTACTGACAGGGACTAGAAAGAGAGAGCATATTTCTCCCATATTGGCTTCTCTTCATTAGCTCCCTTAGTAGTCAAACAAACTGGATTTTGTGGATGAAACACATTCAGGCATGATATGGAGTATGCCCTAAAATCACTAATATTGCCACAACTAATGGTTCATGAGCACCAGTGCCAAAGGACATCTAGTGCATAACAGGAAGATGCAGCAGGTGTCTGAAAAAATGGTGCTATATTATGATGAGAACCTGTGTAATCTCTTATTAGAAAAAGCAGATAGTTCATCTTTTGTGTTTTTCACAAATCACACTTGACCCCCCTCCCTCCTAAATCCCCTTCTTCTGTTCCATTTTCAGTGACACCAGCAATGTTCATAATTACCCATAGTACTGAGAAAGGAAAACAAAAACAGGGAAAAAAGAGGGGGAAAAAAATCTCATATACAAACATCTTATAAACCACCACCCTGTCAAAAATGAGCCACATTCCAGATTGCAGTTTTCGATCTGTATGTCAGTGTATTGCTGAAAGTAGTAATTAGGTTGTCAAGGAGAGAGCATGCAAGAGAAACATAATAACCACCACACACATACACACACACACATGCACAGAGAGACACACAGAGAGTCTCTGTGGAAGGGACAGCTGGGGGACAGAAGAACCATTATAAGTAAGGTGATGGCAGTGACAACGATGTGCTGTATGCCTTTACTTCACTGCTTTACTTCCAAAAACATATTGACTATATATTGATGTACTTCATCTTGTAAATCAAAAACATACACACTAGTCACAAGTCATTTAGATCTAAATATACATCCATTGTAGTAGCACTGTTTTCTGAAATACTTGCCACACTGACATATACAAACAATCAAATCGGTACTTTATCATTTCACCCCACTCCTTGACTTTATTACAATGCATTATATGACTCAAACACAGCATATTACAGTGAAGAGGAGTACGTAGACTAGCGGTTCTCAAACTTTTTTCGTAATGCCCCACTTCGTCGGAAAGCAGTCCTCAGTGACGAAGCGCGGTCCAGTGGGGGCAAGCAGCGGCATGATGGCTCCATGTACACAGCAGACGGTGACGGTGGAGAGTGTCGCTAATTGCTGTGCTAATGCACCTGCTAACATTTCCTTGTATCCGCCGTGAGAATGAATCCAATGTTCAACCTTTGTTCTGCATGACTTTTCTCACAGGTCGTTCGCGCCCCACCTGTCATGACCCTGTGTCCCCACCACTGGAGCGTGCCCCACAGTTTGAGAAACACTAACTTAGACTAAAGTTTACTCCCAAAGAGTCAAATAGCTATCACTAAATATGCCAACACTGTTAGCCCTACATATGTTGGCTGATTTAAGTAGACTTTCTAAGAAACACCTGGGTTACCCAAATGACTGGGCGACCTGAGGTCAGATGGAACAGGGCTAAATGGGAAAAGGTAAAAATCATGACTTTGGAGGAGGAAAAGTATCAAGGATTGGGGAATGACTTAAAGAAATAAAGAAAAAATAAAGAACAAATCCAAAGCCTAATAAGCAAAGAAATACAGAGACAACCTCTCATCCCACTGGCAGTTAGTTGAGGTAACTGAAAGCAGGAACACAAGTAAAAGAATTTGAATCTCCATCTTATCCTTCTTGATCACCCGTGGCTCTTGTTAGGCCCCGGCCATGAGCCACATGCAGAGCGGGTAACTAGCATCCCACTGTTCCACTGCCAATATGAGAGTGTCCTTAACAGCAGCTCCATGGTGAGACAGGGAGTAACAAGTCTCACATGGAAGAAAAATGCAGGCAGGAGCATTCTGATAGCAGTTGCTGTCCTGTGTTGCATGTCCTACAACCTCCATTTCCCCTTGTTTGCTTCTTAACTATCCAATTTTGAATAAAGATAAATAATAAAAAGAACAGGAATTTAAAGGTGTTCACACACAAACCAGTAACTGTGTGGCCTGATGTGCCAGTAACCCAGTTTATGCAATGAGATCTATCCACCCAAACTAAATCTTATCTGTTGTATTTCTAGCAACTGGATCCCTGGAATCATGTTAGAGAAACAGTTCTCTCGTAACAATAAAACAATCATGATTCAATATGAACACACATAACCCATTTTAGTGCCTTGCTCTACAATCACAGCCATGACTCAAATACTGTATATCATGTAGTCCTGTAGAACTTTTTTATTGCCTTCATTCTTTCATTCATCAGCTGCTGCCTCTCAACAGGTTGTAGAGATCTGAGTGCAGATAGCGCGGTTGTAAGTTAAAATACATTTCTAAGTCCCAAAGCAATTTTCTCAAGCCAAGCCATGTATGGCTACAAATTGTACCCATGTACCCCATCACGTACAATACTTATTCTTTACATTCTTTATGTCACCAAACTCGGTTGCTCCTAATGTAAGTTGTATCAATGTGGAGTTTTCAAATGTGTTTGGATTATATATTTTACAAGTCTAGCAATTGCAGCAGGAACCCACAGACATGTCTGGGCTCTGCTGTACGTGACAGTTAAAAAAACTGATCATTATTTGGAATGTTTCACTGAAGCGATTCCCTTGGTCAGTTTTATTTGATGATATTTGGTGACCATCATGTAAAAAGATCAGCGGGGAAAACTCGAAACATAGATAGATAGCAAGAAAAATAGTACAATCGACATTAAATACATTAAACACGAGTTTAGCGTGAGTTATATTTGATTTAGTAAAACTGCTAATCTTCACTCACATGAGGAACTAATTGCCGGCATCTTTTGTAAAATACTGAAATCAATATTCTGACACTGACACTTGCTTCACACAGTATTTCAGCCAGGTGCGCAAATGTGGACGACTTGAAGTGGTTTGGACTTCTCTCTTCAGTTCTTTTTCCATTCGTAACACACTACGAATGTCTTCGAGGAGAGGCTGTCTGAAAGCGTACACGTATCCTGGCTTTTCACTTCAGACGGATTTACACTGCTGAAAATGAGGATCTGCTTAGAAAGAGTGCAAACGAGGCACCACATAAGACACCCACTCACAACTGGTGAATCCTCCAGAATATTACCTGCTCTGTTTGCACATCAGTGCAATCCAGCATCACACAGACTTTGGTACTAGCGAGCTGGCAGGTTAAACAGTAGCTAATGCCAGATCCAACTGCATCAGATATTTCAGTTCTCACAGGCAACTTCTTTGTTTTGTTTTTAGAAGGTTTCACGGTTGCATGTGTAAAAACAGCACAAGCTGTAGAGCTGTCTTTGTTGCAAGACTCTTTTTGATAACACACACACTTTGAGTTCTAAAGATATTTGTATATTTTAAGTCTGACCTCTACCTTTTCATTTCCTTTTCCATGGGAAAATGCCCAGCCACCGCAAGCTGAAGCTCCCGCACCGGCCTCTCTCTCTTGATTAGGATCACAGCGGAAAGAGGTGGGAGGAAAAGAGGAGAACGGGAACGAGGAGGAGGTGGAGGAAGGGGAGCTCTCGAGGAACGCACACCAGTTGACTCTGCTGCACCCTTCACAGTGGAAGCTGTCAATCCAATTATGCCGACAGTCTGGCCCATGAACACACACAAATACACGAGTATTTCCACTCTCCACCGCTGCACCCCACTGCCATACACCACCCACAGGAGCTGCTCACGCACACATGCTAATGTGTAAACCCCTCCAACACTGCAGACGTTTATGTGCACATCTACACACTCTCTAACAACACACACACTTATGAAGACAGCTCCAGCTGAGTCTCTGACTATCACCACATCCCCTGCTTGGTGAGGGTATCACAGCAACAACATGTGCAGCAGGGGGTGTGAAACTCTCTCCAGCTAATCAAGGCATGTAAGCACCGGCATCTCCACACATAGCCAGACACTTCAAAGCCCTGCTGCTGTGTGTTGTTTGCCTGCCTGTTGTAAATTCTCCTTTCAAATGCGAGAACAAACCCTTTGAACACCCTTCCTGCCCCTTCTTCCTCTTCCTCTCTCTATCTCTCCATCTCTTCTGTCTTTCATTACAGCTTGTTTACTGTGGACTTAACCACTTTTCTTCTAGATGTGAACACCGGCTTTCCTTTGTCTGCATGTTGCATTCTATTGCATCGCCGTAATCGCTTCCCAGAGAAAATATCGCGTTATCTATTTTGTCGAATCCAACACAAAAACGTGGCAAATTGTCCCGCTGTCTGTGCCACAAACAAGTGGAATAAATACAAGTAATCTTGTTCCAAACAATTTAGTCAAAATGTGGCATACAGAACTGAGAATGAATGTGGTGTTGAGAATTAATTTTTTGACATAAATGAGTAGGTGCAGCAAAAGCCAAAGCCTGACAGATGCAGCAGTGTTCTATTTCTGACATTAAGGTTCATATACGCTAATTATTTGGTATGTTCTCTGCAGCTTAAAGTTATAAAGTAATGTTTTTCTTCACATCTTGCATTGGCCGGAAGTTTGTAGTTTAACATTTTCAAATGTAAACATCTGAGTATTTCAGGAGAATAACACTGGGATATTTTCCACAGGAACACACTGGAATACTACCTACTCTGTTCACACGCCGGTGCAGTTATGCAGACTGTACTAAGGACCTGAAAGAATGAATAATCCAGGTATTTGCATTGAAGCGCGAGGATTCGGCTGATGTCATTAAAAGTTCAGGGTTGCAGTGCAATGGTGTAACAGGTAAACACAGGTTTTAAGTAGGTTTCAAGCTGACTGAAATAGATATTTTTGATATAAAGGTGAACTCTTCCATTAGGAATTGCTAGGGATGTGTGTGGATAAGTATAAACCTGAATTCTGAGGACTCTGATAATAACTGCAGGATAGAGCCAAAGCTTTGGCGCCACAGTCACAGCTTTGAGTCGTCCATTCGTGCCAGCTATGAGCTCCTTCTGATAACATCTGCTCATGGTATTCAAAACCAATTAATAATACTAGCGTTAACTACGACTGGGGCAAAATAAGGGATACATACGTTTGCAAGCAGCACACACGGATCAGCCAGGTTATATTTTTAAAAAGTAGGACAGATCCACAAAAACCCGAGTCTAATGATAGAAAATCCCCAACATGAGAAAAAAGGGTGGCACTAGTGTAAGAAAGAACTGTAACTGATTTCGTGCCTTATTTTATTGTGGGGGTTTTTTGTATAATTTTTTTTTATTTAAAGTGTTGTGGAGGACCTAAAGATTCAGCAGTCCATCAAAAAAGTTGTTTTTTTTGTGAGACTAAGTGGAAGAAAATGGACGGATGGCTTCTTTAGCTCTGTTTGTTGTTCTCATCCACCGCCAACCCTTTTGTATTAACTTCGGTTTCTCTCCCATGAGGGCTGTGCAGCTGTGGATGACAGCTGTCTAAAAGCTTACACATGGTGGTGGTGGTGGTGGTGGGGTAAAGGATCAGTGATGTAGATTGCATAGCATTTTATATAAGAATGACTTTTTTGTCCTCTGTGGCTGTTAAATAAGTTTCTCATGTCATTTAATTCAAATTTAGCTTCAACCTGGACAAAGCACACAACACTCCTTGTCATGCAGTGTAATGCGTGTGCACAGTATACACATGTTAACAGCTTGATAACATCAGCTGGTTAAGTATAATGAAATGTTATGTACAGTCATTTGAAAAAGAAAATACACCTTCTTTCAGTTGGTTTAAAAGATTCGCAATCTTCACAGGAGTGGATGTTCCAGGAAATTCAGCCGGACTAATAAAGTCATACACAGGATGTACTTAATTTTTGATTAGTTTTTGTTAAATATTGACATGGTGTTATTGTTCATCTGAGGTTGTATTTCAATAATTTTAGAATCCGGTTAGGACCTGATGATTTATTTTTTTCCATTAGGTCCTTAAACATAAAACTTTAGACTTAAAAGAGGATGTGCTTTCTTTTTGATGACTGCACATAATGATGTCACTTATAATATATTTGCAATGTAAATTATTTTTTTAGTTTAGTCTTTCCTTTTTCTCTCTAAAAGTTCTGCCCTGGGTGATATTTGCCACACCTACAGTTGGGGTTTCAAAAAACGAGTTTTAAACTTAGCGGTGCATTTACCACCACTGCTAGATTAACAAAGGGGCCAGCCACAGCTCAACTTAAAACCTTAGTGCTTTAATTCAGCTGACAGGGCAAACTTCATTTGAAAAATGTCTTTAAATTGTTAGTGTTGATTTCAGCTGAGCACCCATTTGTTGTTAAGGTCTTAATGCTGCCATTTTTTTGGCTACAGTAAATAAAGTGGAGCAGAGGGAGGTGGAACCTAAGTGGGAGCTGGATTCTTCTTCCCCTACCACACAGAAATATAAAGTGGAGGTGACGGGATGATGTGAGATTAGAGAGAAAAGTGAGAAAAGGTGGGCAAGTGCAAAGCATTTAGCTGAAAATGGTGGCATGAAAGTAAAAGTGGGGAATTGAGTGAAGGGAGAGGGGAAAGATATAGAGTTTATGGTACAAAAGATAAATATGATGTCTTTTTTGAGGGTGAAGCTAATGGAATACTCTTGTTCCGCACTGATCCTCTCTGAAACACATTCCCGTCCACCACAGCTTACAGTGAGAGCTCCTGACCCTCGTCACAGCTCGCTGCCTTAAAGTAAGGGCGGTTTGCTTCTAATATGAAATGTCTGTTGATATAAGTGCTTTTGTTGTTAGGATTTCCCATTTCTCTATAATTTCAATTGGCTCTGACATATCGTGAGGGGTGCGCAGCTCACAAGCAGTGGTCTGCATTCCTTGACATTTGAAACACTGCGCGTTTGAGATCGTGCTGTGATATTTTTCATCACATTAAAACCGAGCACTCCATGGCTGATATGACATATGATAATGGTTTTTATGTGCACCATTCCCATGCATGACATATATCTCTGTCAGATAATGATAAATGCAGGACCTCTCATAGATGGATAGATTTTCTTTTTTTTTCCAATTCAGCAATTTCTCAGTTGCAAAAAAATTGCTGTAAATATCTGTTGTTGTGTAGCCACTTTACTAGAAGGTACATGCCCTTGTCAGCAATTAAATGGTTTGTGAATAAACATGGCATTGACTAGGAAGCACCACTTGTCCACCAACAATGTAGCAGTTCATTTTTAACCATTAACATTTAAATGCCTGCCACGATTGATTGGCCAAGTTTGAATGGCAATTTTAACACACAAGTGATTCCTCTCATCCCCTATCAGCGGTGATGTTGTCACAACATCGCATCACGGGTTCTTTAGCAATTATCCTTTCACTGTGCACAGAACTACTGCCAGACTTTCAAATAGCTCCATTTGTAACAGCCTTAACTACTGTGTGGGAAACGGAGGGATGGCTTCTTAAAGACGTAGCTGTTGGCACATATATGTTGAAATAAATTCAGTCGAGACCCGGGCGTTTGACATAGAATCACGAGACGAGTCATCCACCACTGTTCAGACCTCACAGATCGCACTTCTGTGCTTTTACCAACATTCCCAGCCAGCAGAATGTCACATGGTTCTAAAAAGCAGTCAATAAATTATGTGTATAAAACAGTGTTTTATATGCTGAGGATCATTTAGAAATGGGATTGTGTTTAATGCACCATATATAATATGACTGCCTCCCTCAGCAGTTTGGTTGCATTGAGGTTCTGTGTGCTCAGCTTACAGAATGATCCATCCAGCCAGCCATCCATCATTATATCTATTTTTCAAATTGTAATCGAATGAAATTTCGGATTGTGTCACATGTGGTCAGCATTGGAGGTGAGCATTTCATCACATTTTGCTCCAAACAAACTTGTATTGCTGCTGCTGGGAAATGCATCGGCTACACAGCACCAGCTGGTGAACAGCAGTTATATAGATTTCAACAAACCGCACCACAGCCTAAAGTACAACCTAAGTATAACTTAGAATACAGCCGAAGTATAATATTTATGTCTATCGACTGGAACTAACAATCACTATGACTTAATGTCTTTGAATTGCTTCGGGTAATCCTCAAATGTCAGTTGTGATCTGAGCCTGACTGATTGACCAACTAGTCCAATATGCCAGTAAATGCTGAGTTGTGCAGACATCATTTCTCAGTGACAGTTTTAGAAAACTGTTGTAGTCGTGCTCAGTGCACGTCCTCGCAAAACTAAAACCACAACTCACTGACAAGGTGGCTGTAGTAAAGACAGCATTTACTTATTTTACGAGGCAGGTAAGCAGTCAAAAGTGTCGTGCTAAAGATGGAAAAAGCCAGACACTTAGACAAGGGGCCGGGAACAATGCATGCTTTGCTGTGGGTTATGTTCATGGTAGCCAAATAGATCTAAAGGATCAATCTGGGTTTCCTGCTTTAAATTGGTTAGGCAGTATTGACAGTATTGGACTTTATAGGAACATGAATCCCAGGGGTTACAGAAATATCCATCCAGAAAGGGCAGATGAATAAGTGTATAGCAGGCATATACTCATATACCCCCCTTGTATGTGTACTCTCGAGATGCGGAATCACATCTGGTGTGTCTCAGCACTATTAGCAAGCAACTACCCCTCCCAAATATAGGGCTGACTCCAAATCATCCATACTGTGTGCGAGTGTGTGAAGAGTCACAAAAATGCAAAACCGCTCTACTCTGCCATGAAATATAATCAATAATGCATATACTAATTTTGGCGGACTGTAGACTACATAACTGATACTTCATTTTATATCTGCCAGCATTTCTATTTTTCATTGTGTGGAAAGATTTTGAGACTTAAAAGTTGCCTGGTTAAGTTAGTTCCAATAACCAACTATGAAAGAATTCAGTGTGCGAATTTCAAGTGTGAAGTTATTTCTGATTCATTTATGTCTGCTCCACTGAGCAAAGCATTTCAGCACCAGCTGCTTAAATCAGCTTGCTCACAGTTTTAAAGTAAGAGAATAAGGCTGCGCTATGCTGGTTTGCTGCACACGCGGAGGATAGTTTAGAGCACAGTGAGTGTGTGGTAGTAAAACAGCAGCGAGTTTAGAATGCGTCGGCTCTATAAAATAATTTCCTCATAGTTACGCAAAGAATGATCGTTTCCATTCCAGATATTTGTTTTTGCAGTGTAAACACGAACCTGTTGCACGAATACATTTAGCTTATGGTAAAAGAAAAAAAAGGAAGGAAGAATAAAATAAACATATAAGAGCTGATTTTGATATCTTCCCGAGACCTTATGTCCTCTGTAGTGACCACCTTTGTTTCCCCCCACGGTTCTCAGGAGGATATCGGGAAATTTTCGAGGCTGCTTTGGATTCCACAAAAATTGCTAAGCAGTGAAGCCTTTAGACTGAATAATACAGCAGGGAGATTTTTACAAGATACTGGGAAAAGGAAAATGAGCTGAATGAGTGAAAATGGACCAGATGTGGCTTTCTTTTCTATCGCTGCTGAAAGCGCTACAGTCATGCTTTTGAAGATGCCCAGCATTCCGGCAATGAAGAAACCCTGATAGAGGTGCATCAAATGAATCACTCCCTAGTGCTTGCCTGAGGGGTTCATCAGTGACAAACGGCCTCCAACCAACTCATGTGGGACATAGGTGAGGAAAGAATACATCTACGCTCAGCACTCTGATGTTTCCTGCAATGGTGCTTATATCTGTGTATTTTGCAGGAAGTAGATGTAAAGAGACTCATAAAAGGCATGTGCTGTTGGATCTCTGTGGTTGATGGGTTTGTCGAGTTGCCCAGTTCCTGAGTGCGGGTGTTGCTGTGGTAGCACTCAGACATGAAGGTACATTAAATCGACTGATGCTGCGCATATGTATGGGTATACAGTGCTATGGGAAAGGCTCTTGGGACTGTACTGTATGTTTTGTATATGTACACAATTGTAGATTGTATTTCCATTGCCTTCCTTTAAATTAATAACATCTGTTGGAGCACTGCACTCAAGCCCATTTACACGTACACAAATACACAATTTCTCAGATGTCTCAAAGTTTAAAACGCCACCTGTCAGTAACCTGATAACGATTGCTTTCTCCTTCTTTATAAGGGGTTTTGATTTTAACAATTAGTCACTTTTTTGTAGTTAAAATATGGATTGTAAGTTTTTTTTTTGTGAATTTTAAGTGTACTACTCAAGTTTAAGTAACAAAAAAACCTATATGAAGTATTTAATATTTTAGGTCAGACTTACTCTTGACTTAAAGACTTCTCAGAGTTACTATTTGAAACAAATAATGTGACAGTTCCTGCAACATGTGATTTCTTAGTTGTTTTTACTTGAACTGGAGTCTCATTTACTGAAAATCATGCAAACCAGTTGCCTTAAAGCAGGGGTGTCCAAACTTGCGGCCCGCGGGGCACTTCCGGCCCCGCCCCCTACTTCTGGTCCACGAATTATGTCAAAAATAACATACAATTTAGCCCTTTAAGTTACTTTTTTGACATTTTGCTTAACCCTCTTTATTGGAAGGGAAGGAAGTAGGGGGGCGGGGCTGGAAGTGACCGGAAGTGGCCCGCGGGCCGCAGTTTGGACACCCCTGCCTTAAAGTGTTATTCAGAGAACAGGTTTAGTCTGCACAAGCTGGCGTTGTTTTCACATAAATCATCACAAAACATAATTTAGTTTCACCTGTGATGGTTTAAAACCACTTCAGGAGACATGTGTGCAGACATTTACTGTATTTGGTTCACATTCAAACTCGAAAAGCTCGTAATTCTAAAAGTTTGCAGTTTTGCTAGAATTCTCTCCTTTTCTGTCCCAAGCCAAGCATCAGTCTTTGAATAAATGAGAATGTGTTCCACAGCTTTAGGGTAGTCCAAGTTTAAAGCATTAACAGCCCAGACACGAGGCAAAGTGCTTGAGGTGGGGCCTTGAGACCATCCATTAAAATACCTCCCACACAAGTAGACTCTAGATCAAGGAGAGGATTTGGAGATATGGGCACAGCTTCTTTTAGGACAGTCAGCACCCCCAACAGACCCCAGGCTTCCTCACTCTCAGATGCCTGTTTAAAAGCAAACAAAAGCAACATTAGAACAGCTGATCAATTATTAGCCAACCGGTCACAGTAACCATGTTTATACATACAGTATAAGAACATCTTGAAAAAAGTTTCGAAAAATAAGAGCACCAGAGAAATGTTATGATGTTACACTGTGTTACTTATCCATCTACTTGAGTCCAGGAACTGAGGCAGGCATTGTGGTTGTGTATGAATGAAGCCAACTGTGATCTGGTGCTTCCTCTTTGGTGAAAGTCCTCCGTGATGTCTCTCCTGGTGGAAATCCTGAGGTGCTTTACAAAAAAATGTAAGAAAAATAAAAGAATAAAAGAAAAGAAAGGAACTTTTGCTACAGCTCTGTGCACTCTTTTAAGATACAGCTACAGAAACTCACCAGTGCTGTAGATGTTACGAGGGTCATCACCACATAAAACAGGGAGGCTTTGCAGTACAACGATGCATATTGCTGTCACAATTAGTTTGTAGAGCGGAACAATGAACAAATAGAGTACACGATTATGAAACATTCAAAAGCTATAGCACAAATAAACTTGCGAAGACAATAAAAACACCACCATGTTTTACAGTACAGTTACTGACTGGAGGAGGGAAAATCCACAGGTTTACTGTCATGAACCACGCCGCATTGCCTGATCAAAATACTGGAAATTCCCAACACTTTAAAATGGCAATTTAAGTTTTTCAGACGTTATATGTGTCACGGTGCATGGTGTGTGTGGAGGTGAGAGAGGACCCAAATGCAGCATTCATAGGCACAAAAGAGAGTTTATTGTGGCTGAAACAAGCTGAACAAACAAGGCAGGTTACAACACTAAGGAAAATAAAGTGGGAAAACTAATTAGGAGCACAGGAATGCAGGAACAAGACACAGCCACGACGACAACAAGACTCTGACAAGAGACAAGGGGAAGACAATATATACACAGAGGCATAGCCAAAACAGGTGGGGAGCACAGCTGAATGTAATCACGGCAGACGAGAGAGGGAAGTAAAACTAAACACAGAGCACAAGAGACAAAGACTGAAGAAGTAAAACAGGAAACTACTGAACACAGAGCCAGAAATGCAGACTTGACGCAGGAAGGCACATAAAGAACCAAGACACACAGAGGGAGAAACTAAAATGAAGAACCAGAAACTGAAAACACAATTGAATATACTTAAATGGAAATGGGACAAAAACCAAAACCAGGGATCACAAATGAAAACAGCTACTTTTCAAACGTCCATTAAACTCAAAACACTAGACTTCAGACCTACAGTAGGACCATGACAATATGCTGCTCAAAAAATTAATTAATAAAAGGAACACTTTGAAAACACATCGGATCTCAATGGGAAAAAAAAATCATCCTGGATATTTATAACTATATAGACTCGATAATGTGTTAGGAACAAAAGATTGCCACATCATTTAATGGAAAGGTAAATTATCAACCTACAGAGGGCTGAATTTAAAGACTCCCAAAAAATCAAAGTGAAAAAATGACGCAAAAGGCTGGTCCATTTGGCTGAAAATTCATTGCAACTCAAAATGTTACTCAGTAGTTTGTATGCATGCCTGACAATGTCGGGGCATTCTCCGAATGAGACTGCAGCTAGTGTCCTGGGGATCTCATCCCAGATCTGGACCAGGGCATCACTGAGCTCCTGGACAGTCTGAGGTGCAACCTGGTGGCGTCGGATGAACCGAAACATGATGATCCAGAGGTGTTCTATTGTCGTGCTCTTATGACTGTTGTGGGAGACACAGCAAACCTTCTGTCAATGACACGTATTGATGGACCATCCTGGAGGAGTTGGACTATCTGTGCAACCTCTGTAGGGTCCAGGTATATGACCTCATGCTACCAGCAGTGACACAGACCCTAGCCAAATGCCAAATGAGGAAGGGAAAAATGTCAGTGACCTCCACCTGTAAAACCATTCCTGTTTTGGGGGGGTTGTCTCATTGTTGCCCCTCTAGTGCACCTGTTGTTAATTTCACTAACATTAAAGCAGCTGAAACTGATTAACAACCCCCTCTGCTACTTAACTGACCAGATCAATATCCCAGCCATTTAATGAATACTGTGCTATACTGTGATTAAAAAAGGGTTCCTTTAATTTTTTTGAGCAGTATAGTTTCCACCAAATGATGAAAAAGTAGGTCTATGACAAAGAAAACGGAGGAGCAATTACAAGGGTTTGGAATTACGGAAAACAATTGGAACATTTCCCTGTCATATCACTAGAAAGATGGTGTTTTCATGTTCCGTTCATTTTAAAAATGTCCTTATCTCCTCTTCTATTCCCTCAAGCTAGAAGAATGCAGTGAGGTAGGATCAAAATTAACCTGTGTTGTCTGTCAGCTCTGAGTGCACAGATTGAGCATTATCGCAACCGGTTTTTAGTGACTCACACCACATGCTGCTGCCTTCAATAGGACAAAGGCAGTATGACTGAAATAGCAGTCATTTATGTATTCCCACTTTTGGCTCTCCTTTTAATTGGGTTTTCTGCACATTCAAATGCTCACACTCTATGCTTTCAGATGAACATACACAGACAGCGCGCAGTTTCACTGACATGGCCAATGAGGAATGAACAGAGTAAGTCCTTTCCCATTGATTTCTGCTTTTCATTATGCTGGTGCAGGCATTGGGGGGTATTTCACAAAGCACTCTTTATCGCCCGTGTTCTTTTATGAAATGGAAATCATAACCGTGGGAGAAAAACCTTCCATCTGTCATTGTCGAAGCCAATCCAACTATATCTTGAGATACATTCACTGCAATAGCATCAGCTGGAAGGCACATCAGCATTCACGGACAGCTGCCTATCTGAGGTTATTCACCTGTAAACAGTTTCCAAATAGTACGTGGAGTGCTTGACTTCCATCCTAAAGACTTACTTAGTTAAAGACACCTAATCAAAATGTTTCTCTGCATGGCCTAACTTTGTAGCTCTCACTTCTCTGCCTTTGATATTGCTCCTCTGAATGACGACTCACGATAGCAACGACTAAAAGCTTTTAGCTTTAAAAAATAATAAAAGAAAAAGGGCGTGACATTTTTTTCTCTCCTCTGAGTGCATTGGTGCATTTCTCAGCATCACTTTACTTCCACCTGTTGCTCATGTTAGTGCTTTTTTCTTACCTTCACTGGATCTAAAAAACAAACTCAAAGCCTATCTCCTTCCTCATCACAGAACCACTCCCCCCACCACCCCCCCAACCCACGTATTTTCCTGACAGCATTGTTCCACTCTCCTCCACATCTTTATACCAGTTGCTTCATCTCTGCTTCATACACACCATCCCCAGATCCATACTCCAGAGGAAAGTATTTTGACCAACAAAAGACAACTCACCATTCCATATGTCATTTTTACACTCCACTGTGCCCCAACTTATTTTCGTAATTGGATCATCTCTCTTGCAGCAAGCCTAACATCTGTTGTTTCAAGGATTTCACCACTTGACAGAATCTCTTCACATCTTTTTGATCTTATATTTGCTGTCTACAGAAATAATTATTCTGATCTTGAACTACACCTATTTCAATGTGTATATTGTTTCTGGCATGTTCAAAGGATCTTGTCTATGTGGTCTATTTTTCTTTATCTTTAATTATATTTATTTGTGGACAGTAATTTTGGTTGGCAGTTTTAGTTTCAGATCTCATTTTTCTTAGCCATTACAGTAGAGATAAAAGCAAGTTCAGTTGTTCACTATAAATGACTGATAGAAGCTGGCTGTAGCCCACTGCTGCCTACAGCCCGACAGATATAGGATTTTTTTTAGACCAATACCAATACCGATATTTGCTGATTTAAAACTCTGACCTCATATATTGGCCAGTATTTTTTTGCTTTCAGAGACATGAAACATGAACAGATTTCCCTTACATTTATTTATTTACTCATTTATGCTTTGCCTGACTCTGCTATGATCAGCTGGTTGTTATGTTTGTGGTGTTTCAAACGTGTGCTACCAACAGGGAAGTTTCAGAGTGCCCTCTGGTGGCTAAATGATGCCACTAGCGAGCACTCAAAGCGTAGTTGAAGGGTGTTTATCATGTCTCTTCTTTAATTTTATTTTTTATTTGCTGATAGCAACTCAGGAGATACCTGGTAGATACCAGATCAACATATAACTAATATCAGCTGATAATATCAGCCCGCCAATAAATTGGTTGGCCTCTAATATTGCCCACTAGTTTGTTTAGTATTCCAGCTGTTGCCATTTTGCTGAATAACAAAATATATTTTTGTTCATGTTCTATTTCTATACATTAAGTCTTTGACACTAAGTAGCCCCAAATATAGACTGTGTGAAATGTCTGCTGCTGTATTTGCTGTACAACATCAGGCAATTCAATTATACCTTGTTTGAAGGCACAAAGCTACATGATTTAAATGTTGTAAACCATTTCAAGATATCAATTCTGCAAGCAGCAGCAGTTGACATTAGCTCCTTGTGCTGTGATAGGAGAGTGCACACAGCAAGAAAAAAATCCTTTCCTTTCTCCAATGGGGCTCATACTAGAATATCTATGCACTACAGACAGTTTTCACTGTAAGAGTCAAACAACCAAAATGATTCCAAGCTGTTAATAATGCCTGTGCATTTCCTTCTGCAAACATCAATTTGGTGAGCATTCTGGTGAAAGTACTGAAATACAAAAGCACAAAAACAAAACATTTAAGAAGCTTAAATTGATTTTTCTGCCTCTTTTAGCTAGCCACCCCTATTTAACAGATATATTGTTTGGTACTTTCCATACTGATCAAAAAGACAGTCAGATCCTAGTCTATCATAGGAGGTTGGTTGGGTTAAATGCTATATCTTTGAAAAACACAGTGATCTGCACATCAAACAGTTACCATATAAGGAATATAATGAAGAGTTTTGAGCTCAATTAATTACATAGCAAATTAAATCCACATATAGGAGCTATTTGGTGTATAATTGCCATGAATTTTTGAGGTATGCCACCAGCATGCCTGGTATATCCAATATGCTGACTTGTCTAAGCGCAATTGCCATGAGATTCAGCACAATCACTTATACTTCTTTAAGATGTTTATAATGATGGCTGTTAACTTAAAAGGGCAGCTAATGAAAGCACAGTATGTGGTTTGTGAGTGCCTGTGCAGCTTAGGTGAGGTGGCGCTGTGGCACAAAGGGATATATAATTTGCCTCTTCTTGTCTTCATGTGTGTAGGTGGAGACATGTAATTTGCATGTATGTGATTTTCTGTATGAGCATATGAATATGTGTGTGGTCTAAATGTATGTTCGCGTCTGACGCGCATGAAAACTGTGTTTTTTGTTGCTTTGTCCCCGCAGGCTGTTATGTTTTCTCTTTCTCTGTCTCTTTCTCTTCCGCACCACGCACACACTCACACTCACACACATACACTTTAGAGCAGTCTCCCTGTCCATCCTTCCCCCTCCATCACACGTCTCTCCACGGAGCTGCCAGAAAAATGGCTGTCTTTTAAATGGCCCACTCAGCACGGCAAGATGACTCGCTTATCATCAAGGTCTGCTCTCTGCATAGACATCACACTTGCGCACAAAAACACAAGAACACAGCTGTGGATAAATGCAAGACTATAAATTTGCATACTGTCATGCACACATACACATTCAGAAACTTTTGGCCCTGCATGCTTTTTTTTTTTGCAAACAGACAAATGCATGTACACTCTACACACCTGCCTGCTCTGAGACTCATTCCTCATGTTCATTTCTAGCTTCTTCAACAACCACTACATCCTTCCCTTCTCTCTCACCCTCCCCATTTTAGCCTGTCTGCCCCATAGGGGAGATTTCACACAGAGTGAAATACAACGTTGCCAACATATGTCTCTAGCAATCAATTTATGCCATGGGGCTACCCTCACTTGGCTCCCTGTGCTCAATACACTGCCATAGATGGCTGCATGCAGACTGGCTTGGCTCTGCTCACATCATGTAGGTAGGCATGCAGGCAGGCAGTGGTAGTGTAAAAATAAGTATTTCATTACATTGTGTGAGTTCCGTTTTTTTCTGTGGGTGTACTGGCAAATGACAATAAGCAAGGCGCTTCAACAGTTGTCACTTACATGGTGAGCAGAGTTATTGAAGCAGGTGTTTGTGTATTGTAAGGAAAAGTAAAGAGGTTGTTTTTCACATATGAAAATGGTAGTGACAGACAGACAGACAGACAGACAGATAAAAAGGAATTACAGGATCAATCCAGTCTAATATTGTTATAGTTCTCACTGTAAAAACTAATTTCCCTGCAGCATACCTGCAACTCCAGTGTTTCAGGACCAATGGAGTGAACAGTTCCTTGTGAGGTTTTCCTCTCCTTTGCCTTTTTTCTGCAGCAATGCATTGAGAACACATGATCAAGGGAGAGAAGGACAACAGATAAGATTTCAGTGAAAAAGTGAGTAGGCAGTCCAAAGCAGGTGGCTTTTTTCTGTCTTTTTTCTAGTTTTTAGGAGGAAATACATCTCAGCTCTTATCTGAGTGGTGATGTGGGATCATTAATTTGCTTGCTTCTTCTGTTCCTGCTCCTCCTGAAGCCTGTCGTTTCAGTCGATTGCTCTTGGCCATTAAGACAAGAGGCAAGATGGAGGGAGGGAAAGCGGCAAGGAGGAGAGATGAAGTGCAGATTTATGTAGACAGGCATGAATACATACAAAGCAGAACATACAAAAGGTTGTGGGGACACACAAATGCAACTACACACCAACACGATAACAAAGAAATTGATTCCTTTCATTCTCTCCCATGTATACACTGTACATGCACCCATAGGAGCCTTATCGCAGCTACTGTGGGAAATGGAGAGCTTAAATAAAAAGCTGAATGGACTGATGGACTGTCTTCATTACGTTCCAGTTCTTCCTTTAAAACCACTGGGAGGAGACATGTAGGTAGGAGAGGTTTAAATCATCATAATCATTTCCCAGTGTCGTTTCACTCCTGCTTTTAAGCTCACCCTGTTTTTATTTTTATCTCTACCTATTTGTCCATGTCAAACTACCCATATGAGGAAAATAGGTGCCCTTCATCATGTAATAACACCAAGCTTTATCTTCACAGAAAAAAAAATGGATAGAGTGGGGTGTGAGGTGGAGATCTATGGTCCTGCAGGGCTTCCAAACTCTGAATCAGAATATTCAACTTCATACATTCATTTATAATTGGCATGGACCCCCAGTGGTAGCTCCCCTCCATCAGATTACATTTTCAGCTTTTAACACTCCTATCAATTAGTGGCAGCCTAAACATTGCTTAGGGCAGCAGAACTCCACCTTAGTGATCCAACCTGTCATATTTTATAGATGTTGGTGGGTCTAAGGCACATCTGCCCTCCGGGAGCAGCATGCTGAGTGGTCAGCTGTGGAATCCATTTTCCAGAAGTGTTCCAATAAAACAGGGGAATAATGAGCAATGGAGTATGAAAATGTGAGGCTTGGCTGAATAACAAGGTCAGTATTATTGCATGTGCTTCGTTTATATTGATTATGAAACTGCTTTTTCTGAGTACGCAAACACACTGTGGAGTTTTTACCAGGACCGGTTACACAAACTGACATTGATTCCATTTTCCCCAGAATTGAAAAGCAGCCAGTGCAGCATTTAATGAGCCTCGGCGCTATTAAAACCTGAACTTTTCATTATAACTCCGGTATTAAAAAACACTCCAAATTAGCCCAGCCTTTTCAGTGGAGTAAAAGCTTCGTGTTAACTGTGGATTCTACAGTTCTGCTCACTAATTACAGGTGGAACAATCACAAAGAAACTGTAATTTAAAGAATTGTGAGATCAGCTAAAGGAGGAACAGGAAAATTGTACCTCTGATAATTATTGATTTTCCAAATGAGAACAAATAAATAGGCCTAAATGAAGAACAATTATTCACAACATAGTTGAGGCTCAAAGCAGAGAACGGAGCTTTTGTCCCATTTCAGTGCAGACTGGCAGTGCAAATGACATTCAAGAGGTGTGATCTTGAGGAAAATAATGGTGAATAAAATGAATAGGATAAAACTGGTCATGATTCCGACCTGGGAGGTTTATCAACAGGGCATTTATCTGACCAACCCACTGGGTATTGTTCTTCATGCCCAGCTTGACATCTCCACAGAAGCCATTGTCATGAAGGTCATTTCAGAGAAAAGAAATGAAAAGGGTTTCACTGGAGAAAGTTCAGGGTGATCACCTCTACTTCATTCAGCCACTGCTGCATTATGCTCCCATGGATGACTTACACTATTCACTTAGTACAATACAGTGTGGCCTCTTCAGCCCCTACCTAGACAGCATGAATGAGGAGACCTGGAGCCAGGCCATCGGCACTTTGTCAAAAGTTGGATGACAGTCTCCTGGGAGGATATATACTTAGAGGAAGGTCAGTTTCAAGCGTGGATGAGGTATGAGATGTGTGCATGCAGTGGTGTTACTGAATCGTTTTTTTGCAAAATAACAGGAAACTGTTTATGTCACCTGCACTAAATTATTTGTAGCACTCAAAATGCTTACTTGCATTCTGAAACGAGTGCTTTTGTACCTCTGCATTCAGCCAAGCCCCGATGACAAGCAGTATAAACCATTTACAGCATTATATGATTGTTGTATATCTATATCTGCTTTACTGCACAACTGTATGCACTTTAGCTGTAGTAACAAGCTTATGGCTTACAATCATTATCAGCAATTTTCAAGTCCCACACATACTCATGGGATGCTAATGAGGACACTTCTTCATCCCTCGAACTGTGTGATGCAGAGTTATAACTGTGTGAAAGAGCGTATATGTGTTTGTGCATTGCAGAAAACCTTGCTCGCGTATCATAAAAGTTGTGCAATGGTCAAGGGATTCAACTCTGACTTCCTGCTTTCAATTAAGCTGGTAATGAGCTGACATTAAGGTCAAGCATGGACAGTGGTGCAGGAGAGCCATGCACATTAATCAAAAGAAACTTCTCCAAGTGGCCAATGAAAATAATTAAATACCATATTAAGGTTTCTCTCTGTCCTGTACCTATCAGTACAGCCCTGTCATAAGATCCCTCCTCACATGCTTTTGGATGTGTGTGCCCATATACCAGATCAGCTCAGGTCTGCTCAAATATATCATATGTGTGTCAATTAAACTAAAAGAATATAAATAGCATCTTCCTGTATACAAAGGTCTTCACAATAAATAATAAGCTAGTGGATAAAAGGCTAGATTATAGAGAATCAGGCTTCCATTCAACTAAGAATTAGTTAAACTATGAATAATTTGTAAGCAGAAAATGCAACAAAAATACTAATCTAAATTACTAATGTGGAGTAGTAGTGGCATTCGCCTTCTTCCATGCAAATAATATTTATGAGCATTCTTGTCTTTCTTTTCTATTAAGACTTCAGACACTTAACTCTGGCTTTAATAACCATTCTTCTGAAGCAGTAAAGTAAGTACATTTTATTATATAAGGCACAGTATTACCTAATGCAACTGTGTTAAACATACAAGTTTATCATTTTAAAAGGCTATTTGATCATCAGAAGAACTACTGTTCCAGCTGTGCTAGAATAGCTGAGAACTATTATGCTGAATAAACAAGCAATTGATTTTGCTAGATGATTATTTGGAACATCAACCATTGCACATTCTGTAGTATAGAAAATGGAAGTTGCCAAAAAAAACAAACAAACAAAAAAACACCCTTCTTTTTTTTTTTTTAAATAATACAACAGTGCATACTACTCCCTTCACAGAACAGTGCAATCTGGCTCTAACTAGACAAAAAAGATAAGTGGGAGGCCCTTGTACACAGCTGAGCGAGAGGATAAGTACATCAGAGTCTCTAGTCTAAGAAACAGATGCCTCACAGGTCCTTAAATGGCAGCTTCATGAAATAATACTCACAAATAAACAGCCTCAACATCAACATTCAGGGTGGAACTCCAGGATGCCGGCCTTCTAGACAGAGTTGCAAAAAGGACTGACCAGTAAAACGAAAAGCCTAAGATGAAAAAAACACAAACAAGACTGATGTAATGTAATGGCCAGCAAATTGTGGGAACAGGTTGACCATATGGTACATAAGAAGTGCCCATCAAATCAAAAACTTGTGGAAGTCACTTCGGGAAATCTATCCATCCATTCTCTTCCACTTATCCTGTTCAGGGTCAAGAGGGGGCTAGAGCCTGTCCCAGCTGTGGTAGGGCAAGAGGCAGGGTACACCCTGTTGCAGGGCTAACACAGAGAGACAGACAACCATCCACACCTACAGTATGGGCAGTTTAGAATCACCAACTGACTGCATGTCTTGGGACTGTGGGAGGAAGCCAGAGTACCCAGAGAAAAGACACGGGGAGAACATGCAAACTCTACATCCAAGGTGGATTTGACCCCAGACCTTCTAGCTGTGAGGCAACAGTGCTAACCACCACGCCACTGTGCTGACCTCAGGATGCATGAGGTGAAATGTTTCTTACCTAACAGATAAAATTGCAAAAGTCAAGGCTGTGTGTGTGTGTTGCAAAAAAAAAAAAAGATTGGCAAAAGAACATTTATATGTTAAAACATGACTATATTTCTTATTTTAGCACACAGCTAAACCTGAAATATGATCTATCAATCTGCAGAATGACACATGTTCATATGCTTCTGGTGCTCAAGTGTATCCCTCAGAACTCAATGCAGAGCATCTAAATCATCTGAGAGGAACCAGTTCACAGAATCCGCATACAGTATATGCACTATAAACTAATAATTATCATTTGCTACTGCTAAGTAGCTTAACTCAAAAAAAGAGAATTTTCTTCACTAAATTCAAATGTGTCTTTTGGCTGACATAAAGAATCAGGGGATTTTTTTGCTTATTTCAGTACTCTACCACACACACACATCTCTCTACCCATAGTCACTCATACACGTATGGTGTAGATCTACCATAACTGTTCTGTCATGCATTGTACCAGCAGTGGGGTAAAGAGAAGGCTGTGGAGGAGTAGTTGGCAGTAGTGCCAGCCACCCAGGCACACTGACAAGATTACCTCTACACCCAATTCAATTAGAAGCCCACTTTAGTCACCGTTTACCCCTTCAGGGTCTCCATAATCATAACAGATGGCTCTCTGTGAGACACCCACCATCTTTCACCTCCAAGAGGCCTGAAGAGGTGTAGAGCTAGAGAACCCATCACGGCACAGCAGAGAATCATGCTGACTCTTTTTCACTGTATGTCAGAGTAATACTTCTTTTGTAGCTGATGTGTTGTGCATAGAAATACTATTTTAATATGAGTAAAGGCATTGCCACTAATATGGAAATAGCCAAAATGGGAGTAATTTTAAATTAATCTCAGCAAGGTTCCCTCATACAGCTGCCTTGACTGAATGGCACTCCATAAAATTTTCCATTTTGTAACAACTGGTTTGCATTCAGACTGTTGAAACATAACTTCTATTCTTTTAGCTGTCAAAATAACACAGCAGAGCTATCTGTTTGTGAAACAACTGAAGATGAGAACAGATGAGTTTCAATACCTTAAGTCCATTGAGTCTTGTTGTATCAGGTTTTTGCCTTGAGGGAACAAGTGTACTTTCCCTGCCTCCTCAAAATTCATAGCAAGTCCTTCGCCATAAACGCAAGATTGCTGTAAATTATAGCCTGTGCTAAATGCATCACATTGTATCAGAGTTTATTTTGTATGTAATTTTGTTTTCTTCATTTTATGTATTAATTAAGCTTTTTTTTTTTGCTAGGTATTTTTCCCACATAGCAGTACAGAGTGGATCTATCTTTATGGTTGTTTTTGTTTGGGGTTTTGTGTTGCTTTGGGGTTCTGAGTTCCTTGGTAAAATATTCAAAGCTGAGTTTCTGTGTTTTTTGTTTTTGTTTTTGGTGGTTCCATTATTGGAATTTTTCATTTTACAATCAGCTTTAGGGATGATGTCTTTTTTAGTAATGAGTAATTTGAGTGGGGTTCAATTCCTAGTTTGAGTTTATTTTTTGTGTGTTTAGTTCCCTCTCTGTTTCCCTATCTGTGCATCCCTCTGTCTCATTTTTCTGTTAATATCTTTGCCCTAATGTACTTCCTTTCATCTGGCATATTTAGTGTTAGGCGATGTGTTTGTTTATTTCCTGTCTTGTCAATAATCATTGTGACATAATTATGACATGATATTGTGTCTAATCTCTGGCTGTCTTCCACAGCAGGACTTTTGTCTTGCCTCTCCCCTCAGCCCCAACAGGTCACAACAGACTGCCCCTCCCTGAGCCTGGTTCTGCTGGAGTTTTTTTTTCCTGTTAAAAGGGAGTTTTTCCTTCCCACTCTCGCCAAGTGCTTGCTCATAGGAGTCATTTTGACTGTTGGGTTTCCTCTGTAATTACTGTAGGGTCGTTACCTTACAATATAATGTGCCTTAAGGCAACTGTTGATGTGATTTGGCGCTACATAAATAAAATTGAATTGAATGGAATTAAAGTGCTAATGCAAATATGTGACCCACCTAAATAAATACATTTATATAAATATTGTACTGTAACTGTATATACTTGTGAGTAATTTCAAACTGAATTTCTGTTATTACTGTGGCCCACCTACAGTACAGTACCTTCACAGTCCACCAAGGGGCCACGGCCCATACTTTGGGAATCACCGCTCTAAATCATCAAAATGTTTTTTAGACTTCATTCCTACAAGACTGTTCTTACTTAATTAGTGCTACAATTTTAAATATGATCAGATTGTCACTGTAAACAGGATACATACCACAGGCTTTTAAGGTGGCAGTAATTAAACCATTATTTAAAATTTTTTTTCTTGATCCAGCTCTCTTAAATAATGATAGACCAAATGCCAGCCTTCTCATCTCGAAGGAGTAGTTGTCAAACAGATAACAGTTAATTTGCAGAGGAATGGTTTATTTGAGGGGTTTTAGTCAGGATTTAGTTAAACCTCAGTACAGCATTCAATACTACCGATCAGAATATTTTACTACAGAGATTTGAATACACTGTTGGTATTAATAGAAATGTACTGCAGTGGTTTGAATTATATCTAGTTGATAGATTCCAATTTGTTCATGTAAATGGAGATTTTTATTCACACGTGAAAGCTATTCACAGAGTTTGGCAGGGTTCTATGCTGGAACCAATACTTTTTACATTGCACATGCTTCTCTTAGGCAATATCTTTAGAAAACACTGCATAGATTTTCTTTGTTTTACAGATGATATCCAGCTATGTCTATCTATGAAGCCAGATCACACAAACCCATTAGTAAAACTACAGGTGTCCCATAAAGACATTAAAGCATAATACTGTAAGAATAATAAGACCCCATGAAATTGTAAAGCTCTTTTAGTATCATATTATCTCAACAGAGCACTTCACTCTCAAACTGCGGGCTTACTTGTGGTTCCTTTAGTTTCTAAAAGTAAAATGGGAGGCAGAGCCTTCAGCTGTCAGGCCGCTTTCCTATGGAACCAGCTCCCAGTTTGAATCTGGGAGACAGACATCTTTTCTATTTTTAAGTTTGATAAAGCTTATAGTTAGGGGTGGATCATGTGACCCTGAACTATCGCTGGGTTATGCTGCTATAGCCTCAGATTACTGCAGGATTTTCATGTAAATCACTGAACACTTGATTTCCATTTACCTCTTTTCACTCCCCACATATTTATATTCCACAGCATATCATTCAATTTTTGTCTTCTTGCTACATTAGTCTGTGTTTTGTTCTGTCTTCTTATGCTGTATTTTCTTTTCTTTTCTTTTCTTTTCTTTTCTTTTCTTTTCTTTTCTTTTCTTTTCTTTTCTTTTCTTTTCTTTTCTTTTCTCCCTCACCCAGTCATAGCAGACGGCTGCCTCTCCCTGGGCCTGGTTCTGCCAGAGGTTTCTTCCTGTTAAAAGGGAGTTTTTCCTTCCCACTGTCACCAAGTGCTTGATTGCTGGAGTTTTCTCCAGAATATTGTTGGGTCTTTATCTTATAGGATAAAGCAATTTGAGGCCACTGTTGCGATTTGGTTCTATATAAATAAACCTGAATTGAATTGAAATTGAACCTCTGCGGTGCCTCAGGCTAAGGCACAAACCATGTCCTTATGTCATTATGAGTGTGAGTTGATCTCTAAACCCCTGTCTAATCCCATCACTTATTTCTTTCTCATCTCCTCTCCTTATTTTTTCTGGATAACATGACAAGCACCAGAAATGACTTGGAACTTTATCAGAAAAGACTGTTCTGCTGATTGGTTGTGTATCTTATGAACACAGATTGTGACTTTTTCTGCCTAAGATAGGAGTCGAGTTTCCCCCACTGAGAGGGAATGTGGCACCAAAGTGCCTTTCAGTGTACACAAAACAGTGGATCAAAGACAAAAACGATTGTTTTTGTTTTGGTAGGATGAGAATGTTCAGAGAATAGAAAGCAAACATCTAAACAAAAAGCAGTACAGTGGTGTTGCTTGAGCTTTTGTTTTTCTTTAGTATCTCGCTTCTTTATTTTGCTTGAATGTTGATGATATGCTATTGTTCCCACGTCAGAGCTATTAAATTGCAATCCAAAATAACATACAAATCACAAATGTTTCCCGACATGGGTTTCTTAGCTTGTTTTCAAGACATGGCACGAGCAGCAGTTTATATGTGTGTGTGTGTGTGTGTGTGCGTGTGTGTATGTGTGTGCTTACGTATCTGTGTTCATGTGTATGATCAAAGCATCTGTACCCCACCATGTGCTGATCTAGCCTGGGCCTGATAGAGCTATTTAGTCCCCATAATGTCCTGGGTTCCCTTCTCATTGCTGCCTTTGAATCCTGTCACAGATAACACTGCAGATTATATGCCTCTCCTGAGTCACTTTCAAGTTGACTGTACTCCAAAATCGCAAATCTCTCAATCTGACTGCATACACATTTTCAGTAGAGGGTGGTGCTATCACGTCTCCCATCTGACTTTGTTGTTTCTGTTGGTGAACAGCTGAAGGGAGCTTTTGTACATAATGTTGTTAAGGATAGACAGACAGCATACAACACGATCACACTAGTTCTGGTTTCTCAAATTCAGGTTATACTGACCCAAAGTACTCGGGCAAGAATTTCTTATCTGACAAAAGGTGCATGACACAAAAATGTGCTTTACTTTACTTTAACTCAGCAAAGGTGCTGCAACAGTGATTTTTGTCTTTTTTCTTTTCTTTTCTTTCTTTTTTTTTTTTTAGAGGCCTCATTGACATAAGGAGGATGTTGGTATGAAATCACTTTTGAAAATATAAAATATTTTCCTTAATATACCCTTATCCCTTATCTGAATGTTTAAGCAATATTTTTAGCGTACCTTTTTTTTCCCTGAACCCTTCAGAATTTACAGTATTTACTGTGCTACCATATTTTTGTGGTGAGAGTTTTCCTACTCAAAAAGTAATTATAGATATAACTACACAAGTTTGATGATATTTGCCAAAAGCAATTCTGTAAACTGTACTCAGATAATGTAGTACTCCCTCTCCTCAAATGTTTCATAATATTGTATTCAATCCAATGCATTACAGCTGAATCTCATGAGTCAGCACTGCTGTGATTATACTGAGTCCCCTAATTCATGTATGTCTCTAGGGCTGGAAAAAGATTTTAATGTGACAGTATATTGTTTAGCATCTTCTTGCAGTGGTTATTATGAATAAACTGATGCCAGAAATCTTTATTTTCTTTAAAACACGCTGGTGCTCTAAATTGATTTCCATACCAATTTGACTTAACAGAATCAAAGAGTTTCTATGATTACTCAGAAGAAAAAAACTCATTGGGTGAAAACAACTTAGAGAGCTAATTAACCAAACGGACATATTATGTATGTAAAGATTTTTTTTTG
The DNA here is from genome assembly GCA_034780415.1 of Cichlasoma orientale. Lineage (NCBI taxonomy): Eukaryota > Metazoa > Chordata > Actinopteri > Cichliformes > Cichlidae > Cichlasoma > Cichlasoma orientale. Next base: position 38,605 of record JAVDPK010002431.1, read on the forward strand.
GCAATTCTGCTATTAATAGATAGTGACAGTTGAAGAGATGAAAGAAAGGCAGGGAGAGAGTGAGGGGGTATCAAACCCAGTCAAAGTGACACATAAAGCTGAGTGATCGTGAGACTGTGCTCAGACATGCTAATACCACAGTGTAGCGATTAAGTGCATCATTTGTGTGCCTTACTTGAATACAAATAACTTAATAACTTAAGTGTGTCTAATGACAACACCTGAATAAAGACTGTGCCCTTAGCTATTTACTGTTAATACATCTGACCATGAAATCAAGTTTAACGATTTAACGGGCATGACTTTGTTGTTGGTACGGCCCAGAACTGCATCAGTGCCGTTTCTTTGTTCAGGACAGCGAGACAACCAGCTACATAGTCCCTGATCTGTTACTAAACGTGCTTCATAATACCAGCGGAGGCGCACAGCAAAATACCAACATAACTGTTTTTCTTCCACTACAGTTTCCTAAAGCTGTCATTGCTTTATTTGTGTTTTCACTGTCATAGGCACCTTATTAATTTTTCAGTTCCAGTTGTTATTTGCTAACTCATGCTACTAGAGATGTATTTAATAATAATAATAATAATAATAATGCCTTCGACTTATATAGCGCTTTCTTACATGGTACTCATGTACTCAAAGCGC